>CM026392.1:56770945-56862585 GCA_014843695.1 Archivesica marissinica
AAATGTTAAATCTACAAGAAGGCTTATAGCAAACATGTTAGATATTCCCAGACGCACCAGCTCATTCATATAGGAGAACGTTTAAATCAAAATGTTAAATCTACAAGAAGGCCTTTAGCAAAAATGTTAGATATTCCCAGACGCACCAGATCATTCATATAGGAGAACGTTTAAATCAAAATGTTAAATCTACAAGAAGGCCTTTAGCAAAAATGTTAGATATTCCCAGACGCACCAGATCATTCATATAGGAGAACGTTTAAATCAAAATGTTAAATCTACAAGAAGGCCTTTAGCAAAAATGTTAGATATTCCCAGACGCACCAGATCATTCATATAGGAGAACGTTTAAATCAAAATGTTAAATCTACAAGAAGGCCTTTAGCAAAAATGTTAGATATTCCCAGACGCAACAGCTCATTCATATAGGAGAACGTTTAAATCAAACTGTTAAATCTACAAGAAGGCTTATAGCAAACATGTTAGATATTCCCAGACGCAACGGCTCATTCATACAGGAGAAAGTTTAAATCAAAATGTTAAATCTACAAGAAGGCTTATAGCAAACATGTTAGATATTCCCAGACGCAACAGCTCATTCAAATAGGAGAACGTTTAAATCAAAATGTTAAATCTACAAGAAGGCTTATAGCAAACATGTTAGATATTCCCAGACGCACCAGCTCATTCAAATAGGAGAACGTTTAAATCAAAATGTTAAATCTACAAGAAGGCCTTTAGCAAAAATATTAGATATTCCCAGACGCACCAGATCATTCATATAGGAGAACGTTTAAATCAAAATGTTAAATCTACAAGAAGGCTTATAGCAAAAATGTTAGATATTCCCAGACGCAACAGCTCATTCATATAGGAGAACGTTTAAATCAAAATGTTAAATCTACAAGAAGGCTTATAGCAAACATGTTAGATATTCCCAGACGCAACGGCTCATTCATACAGGAGAAAGTTTAAATCAAAATGTTAAATCTACAAGAAGGCTTATAGCAAACATGTTAGATATTCCCAGACGCAACAGCTCATTCAAATAGGAGAACGTTTAAATCAAAATGTTAAATCTACAAGAAGGCCTTTAGCAAAAATGTTAGATATTCCCAGACGCACCAGCTCATTCATATAGGAGAACGTTTAAATCAAAATGTTAAATCTACAAGAAGGCTTATAGCAAACATTTTAGATATTCCCAGACGCACCAGTTCATTCATATAGGAGAACGTTTAAATCAAAATGTTAAATCTACAAGAAGGCTTATAGCAAAAATGTTAGATATTCCCAGACGCACCAGCTCATTCATATAGGAGAACGTTTTAAATCAAACTGTTAAATCTACAAGAAGGCTTATAGCAAACATGTTAGATATTCCCAGACGCACCAGCTCATTCAAATAGGAGAACGTTAGATATTCCCAGACGCACCAGATCATTCATACAGGAGAACGTTAGATATTCCCAGACGCACCAGATCATTCATACAGGAGAACGTTAGATATTCCCAGACGCACCAGATCATTCATACAGGAGAACGTTAGATATTCCCAGACGCACCAGATCATTCATACAGGATATAAATAATATCAATACTATAGGAGACCATCCTAATTAATACGAACTGGTACGGGCCGTTGTCTAATGTTGCTAAAACCTGTGTATGGTCATGCTATGTATTGTATCTTTACATGTATGACATTTGCAATAAAATATGGTTAAATAATTAATACGAATGATTCAGGAATTCAGCAAGTTGGACATTCCCAGGCGCTTCAGTTCATTCCTACAGGAAAACGTTCGAATCAATAAGGCTTTTAGCAAGTTGGACGATCCCAGGCGCACCAGCTCATTCAAACAGGAGAACATTCGAATCAAAATGTTAAATCTACAAGAAGGCCTTTAGCAAAAATGCTAGATATTCCCAGCCGCACCAGTTCATTCATACAGAAGAAAGGTTAAATCAAAATGTTAAATCTACAAGAAGGCTTATAGCAAGCATGTTAGATATTCCCAGCCGCACAAGAGCATTCCTGCAGGAGATAAATAATCTCATTACTATAACAGACAATCCTAATTAATACGAATTATTCAGGAATTCAGCAAAACTGGACATTCCCAGACGCATCAGCTCATTCATACAGGAGCACGTTCGAATCAATGTGAAAGCTAAATGAACGCATTTAGCAAATAAAGTTACACATTCCAAGACGCACCAGCTCATTCATGCAGGAGAATGTCCAAATAAATGTGAAAGCGAAATGAATGCATTTAGCAAATAAAGTTACACATTCCAAGACACACCAGCTCATTCATGCAGGAGAACGTCCTCATATAGTTGCATTCAACAAGAGTATTGATATTCAAACTGAACTTTAGAAAACGCATCAGCTCAAGCATACGTATACAGAATGTGAAACTGTCAAGAAATCTTTGTTTAAAATTCGACATTCATAGACGCATAAGTTAAATCACACAGGAGAACTTCCTGAAGATAAAAATCATGTTTTGATAAATCGTCCGGTATATATATATTTCACACCTTTGATTGGTGACCGATGATGACACGCGGTCGTTGTTCGGGGTTAATGTTGGCTTAGTTTGGAATGCTTTTGACTGGCCGCTGGTCGCGCTCGGCAGGTGGTCGTTATTCACGGCCTTTTAAAGAACGATTATGGTCGGGGGAATTGAACTGGCCGTTGTTGACAGGTGGTCGCTATTAAGAGGTGGTCGTTAGCACAGGCTTGACTGTATGTACAAGAAGAGAACTATATATACTGAGTCAAAAAAGAAACGATACCTGGTGTTTATGTGTCTATAATTTCAACATTTATTAAGAAAATTCTTTGAAAATTCATAAGATGATAGTCCAACATGTTTGAAAGAGGAGCACATAAAGCATAATGAGCCTCCGAAACTGTCTGCTGCGTGATGACGTAATTAGTCGGACAGGGGTCTAATGGAGTTTTCACACAGACGTCAATACCGAGTATGGGCACCATTTGCGTCTCTCACTGCAATGCACCGCCGTCGCATCGAACGGAAGAGTGTCTGAATCTCTTGCTGATCAATATTTGTCCACTCGTGACGCAAAACATCCCCCAGTTGGTTTAACGTTACCGGCTGACGTCGTCTGACGCGGCGGTCTAACGTATCCCACAAATGTTCTATGGGTGACAAGTCTGGTGACAAAGCAGGCCACGGCAGGGTTTCAATATTGTTCTGCTCCAATAATGTGGTGGAAATCCGAGCAGTATGACACCTGGCGTTGTCCTGTTGGAACAGTGTGACGTTTCTGTTGGCGTTAAAGAACGGCACAACAACTGGCGCAAGGATATCATCACAGTACCGCTGGGCGTTTAGGTTCCCGTCCACCACTAACAGTTCAGTGCGACTGCCGAAGGTGATACCGCCCCACGCCATAATGTTTCCGCCCCCGAACAGATCGACCTGACGTACACATGCATCGGCGTAACATTCACCGCGTCTGCGATATACCCGCTCTCTGCCATCTGCTCGACGCAAACAGAACCGCGATTCATCGCTAAACATCACCGAATTCCACTGTAACCGAGTCCAGCGAGCACGTTCCGTCGTCCATTCCCGCCGTACGTCACGGTGACGTCGTGTCAGGATGGGTCCAACGTATGGCCGATAGGCACGAATGCCACGTTCACCGAGCCGGTTCCTGACTGTGTGTGCACTGATGCGATTGTTGGTCATCCCAGGAGTAACGGCAGCTGTGTGCGTAGCAGGTAGGAACAGGTCACGTACATGTGACGTCCGAATGTGACGGTCCTGTTCACGCGTCGTCACACGTGGTCGACCAGATCTTGGACGGTCGTCCACCGATCCATGTGTTCGATAACGTCGAAGTAGACGTGTTATCGTGATCCGCGGAACCCCGAGTCGATTTGCGACGTCACGCTGACGTAAACCGCAGTCAATCATGCCAATGGCACGCATTCTCTGATTGCGGTTTAGCCTAGGCATTTTGTTAGAGGTAACAATGGGTATGTAATGTGTTTTTCCTCGATGATAATGCAATACCAGTACAATAAACCGGTTTTCCGATTTGTACATGTGTAGGAAGTTGTCTTTGTTGAGGAGCACGTGCAAATCGGAAATTCGGCGTTCCAGGATTATCGGGTGTTTATTTACCTGTATGTATGGTTGGCTGACGTTGCAATAAGATACCCGGTACTGATACGTAATAATATATTAAACCTTTCTATGGTTTTATCCGTTTTACGTCATTTTTAGTTTGGTATCGTTTCTTTTTTGACTCAGTATAGTATAGCTGTTGGGGCGGGGGTGGAGTAAATCATGGAGAGGACATTTGGAAATCATCAAAAATAGTGGCGTATTGTGTTGTTAAGAAATAAATTTTCTTTTTCTGCATTTCATCGAGGATTCATTTCGGAAATGTCAGCGTTTTAAATATAATTTGCAAAAATCCTGAAAGCAATGGTATTATCAAAATTGCATGTAGATGTATAGAGTTGACTTTCCATACCTCGACGAAACCAAGAAAAGGAACATTGAATGGTTATAATAACAACTTACATAACAAGTTATCATTGGTTGTCCGATTAGCACAGTAGTTAGCGCACTCGCTTCTCACCAATGTAACCCGAGTTCGATGCTCGGACAGGGATGTATGTGAGATGGTACGATGGTCGCTAGATCGGGCAGGTGGGTTTTCTCCCGGTACTCCGGTTTCCTCCCAATCGAATAACCACATTTACGCTTTCATCCGCGCCAACGAGAGTGATTAATATAAGTTGTTATAAAACTTTCTTCGTAACTGTTGTAAAATAAATAAAGTTTTAAAAATGTTATCATTTTGATTCGTCAACATTTCCGTACCGTATAGAATCCTTTGATCTATACACGTTCCTAAAGAGTTGGAACCGACTTTATGTGTGGCATTCTATTAGAGAATAGAAAACATGCTGTGCATCTGTTTCTTTTTTTTTTATTTAAGTTTATTTATTAATAACATCGCTACCGGTTGTCCATTTGATCGACTGGCAAATTACCTAACAACACCTTTCCTGGGAAGGCTCCAGCGTTTAACCAGTACTTGGTGCACCAACCTCCATAACAAAAACTGCCAATTTCTACATATAACACGGTCTGAGCGAGGACTCGATCGGGTTATGAACGGCGATCACATGGGCTGGATCAGCCAATCAGAATCGCGATATTGGAAGAATTGTAATTATGTGTTAATAAAATGTAATGCTTGCAATGACGACGAACTCGCGTTGAGAAGAACGGCAGTACCATATGCGGTTTAGTTTATAGAAATTTATTTTAGTTATTACAACTTATATTAATCACTCTCGATACCTCATTCCTGATGGAATCCATCGCCACGAGGGAGAGAGAAAAGGCAACGTGGAATTGTAATGCCTTGCTTAAGGGCACAATCGTAACGGCTCCATCGGGGCTCGAACTCCGGACCGTTCACACCTGAAGCGAAGCGTCCAACTTGCTAAAAGCCTTATTGATTCGAACATTCACTTGTATGAATGAGCTGGTGCGGCTGGGAAAGTCTAATTTGTTTGCTATAAACCCTCTTGTAGATTCCACATTAATTTAAAAGTTCTCCTGTACCTGTGTGAATGAGCTGGTGCGGCTGGGATCGTCGAACTTGCTAAATGCCTTATTGATTCGAACGTACTCCTGTGTGAATGAGCTGGTGCGGCTGGGATCGTCGAACTTGCTAAATGCCTTATT
Source organism: Archivesica marissinica (assembly GCA_014843695.1). NCBI lineage: Eukaryota > Metazoa > Mollusca > Bivalvia > Venerida > Vesicomyidae > Archivesica > Archivesica marissinica. The sequence continues at coordinate 56,776,696 of CM026392.1, forward strand.
GATTCGAACGTACTCCTGTGTGAATGAGCTGGTGCGGCTGGGATCGTCGAACTTGCTAAATGCCTTATTGATTCGAACGTACTCCTGTGTGAATGAGCTGGTGCGGCTGGGATCGTCGAACTTGCTAAATGCCTTATTGATTCGAACGTTCTCCTGTGTGAATGAGCTGTCTTGGAATGTCTAACTTCTTTGCTAGAGACTTCTTGTCGATTTCACATTAATTCGAACGTTTTCCTGTAGGAATGAACTGATGCGCCTGGGAATGTCCAACTTGCTGAATTCCTGAATAATTCGTATTAATTATTTAATCATATTTTATTGCAAATCAATAGTACATATGTCATACACGTAAATATACAATACATAGCATGAAAATACAAATGGTTCGGGCCACAAGTTTTAACAACATTAGGCAACGGCCCGCACAAGTTCGTATTAATAAGGATGGTCTCCTATAATATTGGTATTATTTATCTCCTGTATGAATGATCTGGTGCTTCTGGGAATCTAACGTTTTTGCTAAAAGCCTTCTTGTATGTTTCACATTCATTTGAACGTTCACATGTATGAATGAGCTGTTGCGTCTGGGATCGCCCAACTTTGCTAAATGCCTTATTGATTCGAACGTTCTCTTGTTTGAATGTGCTGTCTTGTAATGTCTAACGTCTTTGCTAAAGGCCTTCTTATAGATTCCACATTAATTTAAACGTTCTCCTGTTTGAATGAGCTGTTGCGTCTGTGATCCGCCAACTTTGCTAAAGGCCTTCTTATAGATTCCACATTAATTTAAACGTTCTCCTGTTTGAATGAGCTGTTGCGTCTGTGATCCGCCAACTTTGCTAAATGCCTTATTGTAGGTTTCACATTGATTCGAACGTTCTCCTGTTTGCATGAGTTGTCTTGTAATGTCTAACGTCTTTGCTAACGGCCTTCTTGTAGATTCCACATTAATTTAAACGTTCTCCTGTATGAATGAGCTATTGCGTCTGTGATCCTCCAACTTTGCTAAATGCCTTATTGTAGGTTTCACATTGATTCGAACGTTCTCTTGTTTGAATGACCTGTCTTGTAATGTCTAACTTCTTTGCTAAAGGCCTGAATAATTAGTATTGATTAGGATGGTATTTCTTCAAGCAGAGGTTCTGTTCTGCGATGGACCTGAAACGTTTGGTAAATGGAACTAAATCTTTCTTTTTTAATTAATGCATGAGGACGTTCTCCTTTGTTGAAAATCTGCCAAAAAATCAACTGTTTTCTGTGGAATTACTATTTATATATTACCTCCCTTTACGGATATGTATTTACAAAGTCATCCATAACTTGATAACTAGTTGTTTGTTCAGTTTAACATTAGGATAGGTTACAATTTGACACATGAACTATAGTTATGTTATTGATTTTGGAGAAAAGAAACACATGTATAGATATTTTAATATCGATTAAGACGGATCTGTAGTCCAGTGGTTTACAAGTTGGAGTGAAAATCCAGGGAACGCAGGTTCGATCCCCCGTCTGGCTCTAATAAATTTAACAGTCTTTCAGATGGGACTTTAAACCGAGGTCTCGTGTCGCTGCTTTACGCCGTGCACGTAAGAGAACCAGAGGAGACTCTGGAATGGGTCTCTGTCTGTATCATTGCACTATCTTACAACAATCTAAAATGACTAATTTCTTTAGGAGGCGTTGCGCATATGGGCAACCGGTAGCGACGGTAAATAAACGTAAAGCACGCAGTATATGTGTGGTAATACGTGTGAATTCTGAAGGATTGAGATTCTGTGGTAGGAAACCGGTGTACCCGGAGACCTTAGGATGGCACTTTTGGGGAGGGTAGTTTACTAATGTTGATAGAACTTGTTGCCCAACCCATTTTGCATTTTGTCATGTAAAATGAATGTTAATTCTATATGTACTAATCCAGGGATCGCAGGTTCGATCCCCCGTCTGACTCTAATAACAGTCTTTCAGATGGGATTTTAAACCGAGGTCTCGTGTCTGTGATGTACGCCTTGCACGCAAAAGAACCAGAGCAGACTCTGGAATGGGTCTCTGTCTGTATCATTGCACTATACTCCACAATTCTAAAATGACTAATCTCTGCAGGATGCGTCGCTCATATCGGCAACCGGTAGCCACGATAAATAAACGTACAACACACGATTAAGATTTAGACTTGTAAGCGTATTGTCAATTGCTATGTGCAGGATGGGCAGCCCGGTGGTTAACACGTCGGACTGCGAATCCTGGGATCGCATGCTCGATCATGCGGACGCCTGTGTCAGTCAATACAAACCACCCTCTACCGTTCTTCTTCTTTTTGTTGTATTGACTGACCCTGTATCTGATCCTGATTCTATTAACAGTATTTCAGATGCGAGGTATAATCTATCGGTGTATCGGATAAATATCTTCTCTTTCTTCTGCATTCTTACCGGTATTATATTTCTGTCATTTCTAAGCAATATGCACATTTGGTATACATGTATTAGTTCCACACCGTCCAATATAGTACTGTGTATTTTGAACTGCAAGGAGAGAAACTATATAAGCTCTGCTTCCGTTTTGATCCATTCCTATTTTTCGATTTTGTGTACATGTATTGTTTTGTGAATGTATATAGTGGAATAAATATGTTTAAACCAGGTTCGATCCCCGTCTGACCCTAATAAAATTAACAGTCTTTCAGATGGGACTTTAAACCGAGGTCTCGTGTCGGTGCTGTACGCCGTGCACGTAAAAGAACCAGAAGAGACTCTGGAATGGTTCTCTGTCTGTATCATTGCACTATATACCGGGTATGTAAAAGAATCAGGGATGCTTCTGGAGCGTCGCCTATATCTTGCATAATTCTCCAATAATTAAATCACTGTCGTGACGTCATACCTTTGTACTTATTAATATTGGACTGGTGTCAAAAGGCCAGAGTATTATATTAAATACTACGCGTAAATATACGAAATTAACAATTTTAATGAGTAGGATTTTTCTTTCTTATTTATACTTTATTTATTTTACAACGATTCCGAAGAAAGTTTTAACAACTTATATTAATCACTCTCGTTGACTCGGATGAAAGCGTAAATGTGGTCATTCATGTGGGAGGAAACCGGAGTACCCGGAGAAAACCCACCTCTCCGATTTGACGATCATCGTACCATCTTGTTAGGTAGGATAATCACAACGTGCTAGCGTTATTTAACGCATTATAGCATCGCCTAAACACGACGTGCTAACGTTATTTAAACGCATTGTAGCATCGTTTAAACACGACGTGCTAACGTTATTTAACGCATTGTAGCATCGCTTAAACACGACGTGCTAACATTATTTAACGCATTGTAGCATCGTTTATACACGACGTGCTAGCGTTACGTTAACGTAGCATCGTTTAAACACGACGTGCTAACATTATTTAACGCATTGTAGCATCGCTTAAACACGACGTGCTAGCGTTATTTAACGTAGCATCGTTTAAACACGACGTGCTAACATTATTTAACGCATTGTAGCATCGTTTAAACACGGCGTGCTAACGTTATTTAACATAGCATCGTTTAAACACGACGTACTAACATTATTTAGCGCATTGTAGCATCGCTTAAACACGACGTGCTAACATTATTTAACGCATTGTAGTGTCGTTTAAACACGACGTGCTATCTTTATTTAACGCATTGTAGCATCGCTTAAACACGACGTGCTAACATTATTTAACGCATTGTAGCATCGTTTAAACACGACGTGCTAGCGTTATTTAGCGCATTGTAGCATCATTTAAACACGACGTGCTAGCGTTATTTAACGCATTGCAGTATCGAATAAACACGGCGTGCTAAAGTTATTTAACGCATTGTAGCATCGTATAAACACGACGTGCTAGCGTTATTTAACGCATTGTAGCATCGTTTAAACACGACGTGCTAGCGTTATTTAACGCATTGTAGCATCGTATAATCACGACGTGCTAACGTTATTTAACGTAGTATCGTTTAAACACGACGTGCTAACATTATTTAACGCATTGTAGCATCGCTTAAATACGACGTGCTAACGTTATTTAACGCATTGTAGCGTCGTTTAAACACGACGTGCTAGCGTTACTTTAACGTAGCATCGTTTACACACGAGGTGCTAGCGTTATTTAACGCATTGTAGCATCGCTAAAACACGACGTGCTAACGTTATTTAACGCATTGAAGCGTCGTTTAATCACGACGTGCTAACGTTATTTAACGCATTGTGGCATCGTAAACACATGTTCAGACTAATACAAAACGAATGTTTGTTTAAAACGATAACACATCAGTGAAAACGCTAATTTCTACATAATGTAATTTTCTATTATATGGTATAACTTTTTTCCATTTGCCTCAAACACTGAATATTTCAACTAATAAACAAACGTCGTATACGCGGTTTATTGACATAACAACATAATGTAAATAGTGTCGACATCCATGCGTAATAGAACGCGTGTATCTTGAATAACCTGGTTTATGGTACATATTTACCGTTATATCTCACATTTCAATATTGTGCCTATGCATATTTATTTGTAGACTAATCTTAGTTGAAATATCTCTAGACGACGTTAAGTTTTGACTTCATGAGCACGGATGACAGTAATATGAAATCCTACTTTCACTGTTGAAAGTTTGTAGACAACAAAAACAGTTTTTTGATTCAATGTTAGTGTTCCAATGTCAATGTATTCGGAAGAATTTGTAGTAGCAATGCTTTATACGTTGACAAATGCATTTGTTTGGCATTTTGTGATGTTATGCCGCTTTAAGTGAATGACCTGATCGTGTTTCACTCATGAACATAAGACAGCTTAGAATTACTTCCGAATACAATAGTTTAATTACACACGGGGCTATTGACTGGACTCATGGTCTTGTATCATCGAGAATTAAAGCTTTTGATTAGTTACATTATTTCATAGAGCGTCTGTAAGTTGTGAGCAATCGGATGCCATGAACAGCTCCAAGAGGTGACATCGTGAAATCGATCAATTGTGAGAAGTGATCGGTCCGGACAAATTATGTCGTAATATTGTAAATTTGGATAATTGATTGGTAAGTTTTATGTTCTTTTTCATGTTTATTTTGTGTACACGTGGCTCGTACATGTGATCGATAGGCGGTCCCCGTATTAATCACTCTCGTTGGCGCGGTTGAAAGCGTAAATGTATAAATAGTGTGGTCAATCGTGTGGGAGAAAACCGGTTGACCCGGAGAAAACTCACTTGTCCGATATGGCGACCACCGTACCATCTCACATACTTACCAAAAGAGCGTGCTAACCCGACCACGCTAACCGGAAACACATGGAATTTCGAAAGCATCACATATATAGGTGTTACAAAGTGTACATACATAAGTCAAACAACTTGTAATTGTAACTCGACCACCACCAATCCAAAACAAATCATTTTCTACAGGGAACCTCACTCTACTTTGAAGTATTGTTTTACTCGGATTCAGGAGAGCGGCACGTGAGCATGATTACTCTCTTGTATAGATCGTACATCCTTGTCTTTGGTTGTGCGAGTGTTGGTCTATCAACTGCTGATACAAGTCAGCCTATTCTACAAACGGATCTGCAGTCCAGTGGTAACACGCTGGGCTGGTAATCCAGGGATCGCAGGTTCGATCCTCCGTCTGACCCTAATAAAATTAACAGTCTTTCAGAGGTCTCGTCTCGCTGCTTTACACCGTGCACGTAAAAGAACCAGAGGATACTCTGGAATTGGTCTCTGTCTGTATCATTGCACTATCTCCAAAATCTAAAATGAATAATCTCTTCAGGAGGCGTCGCTCATATGGGCAACCGGTAGCGACGATAAATAAACGTAAAACACACAAACACAAGCTACTCTAGCCTATGTTATGTTTCTGGTCAATATATTTACTCATACTGTCGTTATATACATGAAATCACAAATAAATTCTGAAATTGCAACATTTATTAGTAATTCCATCTCATAACAGGTGTCGTGGTAACGGATATCACATTGTGTGTAATGAGGTCACGACCGTTCTGAGAATCACAATCTACGATAACTTAATGTAAAATGAGCATAAGGTATTTTGAGGCGAAATCAGATTCGTCAATTTTAATTTAAATATTCTGTTCTCGTGAATTTTGTAAAACATTCTAATTACCGGTAATTGCAAAATCTCGTTAGAACGTCAACGAGAATAGACTGTTATTATATATAACCCTACAGGGAATATGCGGCCAGAATAAAACAAATTAGTTCGTGATAATAACACTTTTCACGAGACACGGAAGTATGGTCCTGATCTATAACAACGTTTTCAAAACCCAACCGCAGTACAAAGAACCATATTGGTGGCGTTATATATATGATTGAAGTATCGAATACCAAATCAATACATTCGTACAACACCAGAAATCACAATAAATACAACAGAAAACAATGTGCGTGTGTTTTAAGTTTATTTATCGTCGCTACCGGTTGCCCATATGAGCGATTAGTCATTTTAGATTATATATTTGGAGGATAGTGCAATGATACAGACAGAGACCCATTCCAGAGTCTGCTCTGGTTCTTTTGCGTGCAAGGCGTACATCACAGACACGAGACTCGGTTTAAATTCCCATCTGAAAGACTGTTATTAGAGTCAGACGGGGGATCGAACCTGCGATCCCTGGATTAGTACATATAGAATTAACATTCATTTTACATGACAAAATGCAAAATGGGTTGGGCAACAAGTTCTATCAACATTAGTAAACTACCCTCCCCAAAAGTGCCATCCTAAGGTCTCCGGGTACACCGGTTTCCTACCACAGAATCTCAATCCTTCAGAATTCACACGTATTACCACACATATACTGCGTGCTTTACGTTTATTTACCGTCGCTACCGGTTGCCCATATGCGCAACGCCTCCTAAAGATATTAGTCATTTTAGATTGTTGTAAGATAGTGCAATGATACAGACAGAGACCCATTCCAGAGTCTCCTCTGGTTCTTTTACGTGCACGGTGTACAGCACCGACACGAGACCTCGGTTAAAGTCCCATCTGAAAAAGACTGTTAATTTTATTAGGGTCAGACGGGGGATCGAACCTGCGATCCCCGGATTACCAAGCCACAGTAAGCATACATTATGTTATTTATAGATGGGATATATAATAACAAATTAACAAATCAAACTAGGCTAGGAATAACTTTAGACCAACTTCAGTAAGCAACAAGGACACCTTTTTAAATTTTGATTGAACTACATTGTATATAACACATAGATGCATTCCGTGTTGCAATTTATATCAGTATGCATATACATCTAAATGCAGATGCCTCTGAGAAGATGCTAATTGGTTAAAATTGCTGTTTGACTTCACAAATCGCACGTGTTTCTATTCTGTTGTCATTAATATCACTCGGTGCGTTAGTAACGTCGTTGTTTCATTACCTAAAACGAAATGACGTATGCATACATGTTTAACACAACCAATTAAAAAAGCATGCGTGGTCTTTTAGAGTATTGGAACCCTCGGAAAATGCAATGTAAATATAAGGAATACACTGAACCTGTGTTTAGTCTATTGGGTTATACAATACATACATCTTCGGCAATCGTTTCGCAATAGTTGTGAAGATATATAAAGTTTAATATCCTATGTGTATTTTACGTTTATTTATCGTCGCTACCGGTTGTCCATATGAGCGACGCCTCCTGAAGAGATTATTCATTTTAGATTATTGGAGGATAGTGCAATGATACAGAGAGAGAGACCCATTCCAGAGTCTCCCTTGGTTCTTTTACGTGCACGGTGTAAAGCACCGACACGAGACCTCGGTTTAACGTCCCATCTGAAATACTGTTAATTTTATTAGGGTCAGACGGGGGATCGAACCTGCGATCCCTGGATTACCAGTCCAGCGTGTTACCACTGGACTACATATCCGTCTGTGTTTAATATCCCGACGTCTGCTTTTGGTCATATAGATTGCTACCTTTCAGTGGCGTAGCTTCATATTGGCCGTTCACGCCCTTAACCCACACTTTTTTGGAAGTCGTGATAGCGCAGTGGATGCGCGTTCGCTTCAGGTCGGAGTTCGAGCCCCACTGGAGCCGTTATGATTGTGCCCTTACGCAAGGCATTTAATTTCCACGTTGCCTCTTCTCTCTCTCTCTCTCGTGGCGATGGATTCCACCAGGAATGAGGTCTCGAAAGTGATTAATATAAGTTGTAAGAACTTGTTTCGCAATCGAGCTAAACTAAATTTGTATAAAATATAACATGTAAGTGTGTGGTTTACATGTTTTAGATAGTACGTACCTGGAAAGCAAACCTAGTTTTATATATATTTCGGTAGCAATGCTGCTAAGCATTCTTACATTATAATATGCATAATTATGTTTACGATAAAACAAACTCGAAACCGAAAGTAGGACTCTCCGAGTCGGTCGGTTGGTCACCACTTTTTTACAATCGGAACGCATCGTCCGCACTTGTTTACATTTGGAATGCATCGTCCCCATTTATCCCACGTTGTCTTTTTTAATTGAATTACTTGAGATGTCGATTTATACCTCTGTTATCTTAGTATTGTATGGACTTGTCTACACCCCCTCATAGGATTCGACATTAGAGGAAGATAGATAGTCTTTCATGTTCAACATGTGTTGACATTCCAACATGCTTTTCTACATCCGCTGTTGTGTCACGCCAGCGCACTGTGCAGGTTTACACTTCGTGTGTTGATAAACACATTTCGTTTGTTGATAAACAATTCGTGTATACGACGGTTTATATTTATTGGATTGTTATCATTTCTGAGCGACTATTTCGATTGTTGTAACATATATTAGTATTCAAATTTTACCAGAAACAAGCAACACAACTGCACAGACCTCCAAAAACATCCGTCATTACAACATAGTGCTGCTTTAACATATATTATGAATTATGCCCCTTACGCTTTAATGTGAAAGGGAAGCGACTCAATAAGCCAATATAATAACTCGCTATGTGCGGTTGTTTCCCTTACAGTATAAAAATCCAATAATTGGTGATTTGTCAAGACGTATCTGTAGTCCAGTGATAACACGCTGGACTGGTAATCCATGGATCGCAGGTTCTATCCCCGTCTGGCCCTAATAAAATTAACACTCTTTCAGATTGGACGTTAAACCGAGGTATCGTGTTGGTGCTGTACACCATGCACGTAAAAGAACAAGAGGAGAGTCTGTCTGCATCATTGCACTATCCTCCAAACATTTAAAATGACTAATCTCTTCAGGAGGCGTCGCTCATATGGGCAACCAATAGCGATGATAAATAAGCGTAAACACACACATTTGCCAAGAAACACGTGTGAAGTGTATGTATTCCATAAATGTTCCAAAACAAAACAATGGTTGTTTTGAAGCAAAACTGTTTTAAATGTGTAACAGAAAAGGGTGTTTTCAACGTGTATAATATGGGCATATAACTTGTTATCATGCAATCCAATAGACGGGCCAGTGGTTCAGTGAAATATTCGTTAGACTGCGAAACTAACCGTCTGACCATAATGATATTAATCTCATAACAGTCTGTCATATGGCAGGTTATAAATTGAAGTATCTCGGTGATGTACGCCGGGCGTGTAAATGAGTTGAAACAAATTTATTTTAGCTCGATTGCGAAACAAGTTCTTTCAATTTATATTAATCACTCTCGAGACCTCATTCCTGACGGAATCCATCGCCACGAGGGAGAGAAAAGAGGCAACTTGGAATTTAAATGCCTTGCATAAGGGGACAATCGTAACGGCTCCAGTGGGACTCGATATGGCGCACCTGAAGCGAACGCGAATCCACTGCGCTATCACGACTTCCACTGAATGAGCCAGAGATGCTTTTGGAATTCGAGTTATTTGGTTGTCAGTTAGTCTGGGGTTGAGTACATCCATAATATTTCTGACAAATCTACTAAGGTTAGTTAGTGTATTTGCTTGTGTTGAGGTCATTATCTGTATGTACTTGTGTGGGCTTGGTTGAACATAGTAATAGGTATCTATGGATAATCTTCTGAGTTCTGTGAAATAAGGACAGGCAAGGATATAATGCATTTCGTTACCAATAGTATTAGTTGTACATAAGACGCATGTTCTTTCGCTAAGTTCGATGCCCTCCCAGCGACCCACTTCTATTGGTAAGTAATGATTTCCAGTTCTAAATTTCATCAATGATATGTAATCCTATTTATTTAGAGTTAGAAAATAATTTTCCAAGCCAATTGAGTCTTTGAACAAGTTGTAATTTAAACCTTTTGATTGGTTTTATAAAGCGTCATGCCAAGATTGGTAATATTGATCTATGTAAATTTGTTTGATTAATGTTTTGGTAAAATTACTGCTTAAACATAGAGAATTATTCCATATATCTGGTCTGCCAGCATTTATGAGTGTATTTTGAATATGTTCTATCCATTTAGATGTGAAATTAGGCAAATTTAGCATGAATTTGTATACTTTGTATAATAGTTTGTTTTGGTCACCTGTTGCCAGTCTGTACCAGTAGTTTATCATTTTGCATTTAATTGTTATGTTTAAAGGTAATCTTCCTAGTTCTGCCATGAGCATGTAAATTGGTGTACTTTTTTAAACTTTAGTTATGTACCTTAGGAAAATATTTCACTTGAGTATGTCAATATAGGTAAAATTGTATTATCAAATAATTTTAGCATTAGATACATTGGGAGGTGTATATTATTGATTATTTTATAAAGGTAATGACGGGCTTTTTCTGCTTGTTGTGCCAGATGCTTTCTTGCCTTAAGGAAGCTGCCAGATTTAGAGAAGTATATACCTAGATATTTGTACGAGTCAACAGTCTCAATAGGTGTTCCATTTAAGTTAAAGGAATACATGTTAGAGTTTCGGCATCCGAATACAAAACCTTTTGTTTTTTCAATATTTACTGTTAATTTCCAATTTGTGCAGTATTGTGAGAAATCACCAAGACATTTTTGAAGGGAAATAGGATCCTCAGCCATAATAATTGTATCATCCGCATATAGTAGAATCATAATTTTTAGCATTGGTAATAGTTCTTGTGTGAGATCACTTAAATTTATGCCAGTGTTATTCTTTAATGCTAAGAAGTCTTCCAGATCATTGAGATAGAGGTTAAAGGGCACCGGTGAGAGGTTTTCGCCTTGTCTTACACCGATGATGCAGGTACAGAATTCTGATCTCAGTGGTGGTGTTGGATTTCCAGGTATTGATATCCTATGAGTTCCATCAACATTAGAGTTTGTTTTTGGAGTGTTGAGTTGCACACATGATTTAATGTTTATGTACATATTATTTATTACTAAAATATTATTAGTAGTTGTTGCCACATTCCTGCTCGCCACATGGTGTCGAACGTTTTACTAAAGTCAATGTATGTGCAAAATATTTTTTTGCTTTGGTGCCTAAGTAGTTCTATTATAGAGTTTAGAGTAAAAATATGATCTAATGTTGAATAATGTTTCCGAAAGCCTGCTTGGATCTGTTTAAGTATATTATTATCATTTATGAAATTATTTAATATGTTGTTAAGTACAGACGTAAATAGTTTGCCAATACATGAGAGTAGTGTTATTGATCTGTAATTGATAGGTTATTTGGGGCTACCTTTGTTATTATAGATTGGTATTATAATACCCTCTTACCAGTTTAATGGTATTATACCTGTATTAAGAACTATGTTAAATATCTGTACATAAATAGGTAACAGTTGATTGCTAGTGCTCTTGGTGTACACCATCAATACCTGGGGATTTATTGTTTTTTTAATGATTTAATACACTTCCTTATTTCATCTTCTGTAAATTGGTTATTTAAATCGTCGTTCGTGTTCTCATCAATGACATATTCATCAGAGGGTGTATCTGTATTGTCAGTATTTACAGATTTGAAATGGTCATAGAGATCTTGCAGGTTTGGAGAATGTATGCATTTTTTAAAATTAATTTTATTCCAAAAATGCCAATAAGCCTTTGGCTTGCTTTTATGCATGTTTCTGAGTTTGCATTCATTAGCTTTGCTATATGTATTGATATATTTATTCATTGTATTTTTATAAAACTTGCAAGAGTTTGTTAGGGTCAGTTTATTATGTAATCAAGGGTATTTAATATATCGTTTCCTTGCCTTAGTGTAAATTGTCTTGGCCTTTTTGCAGTCAGGACCATACCATTTATGTTTGTTCAGTTGTATTAATATTATGTATATATGAGTCTCTATCTTGATAGTTCCACCTACATTGTTTTGGTGGGTTGATATGTCTAGTGTATTTAGTGTGGGTGTCTGTGTCAGGTACGGGTATATTGTTATTTGTATTAATGTTACAGTTTATCACAGAGTGTCCGTCTGAGTACAGGCTGTCAAGTGATAAGATTTCAAAACTGTTCAGCATAGAGAAGGCGTTAACAGAAGAGAGAAAAATTAATAGTCTAGTACAGATGTGTTTCTAAACGTCGATTTACCAACAAGGTCATCATCCCCAAATCTTCCATTCACTATTACTAGGTTATTATTTTTACATAGATCAATGAGCCTGTATCCATGCTTATTTGTTTTGTGATCCTGGGATCTCCTGTCTAGTTTAATAGTATGTGTTTCAAGATTACTTTTTTGATCAATAAAGTTTGTTAATTCTGTATCAAAGTCAAAGAAATTTGACAACAAATCATCATTTGTCGAATAATCTGGAAGATTTGAGGTCCGACTATTAAAATCGCCGCACATATATACATAGTTTCATATTTATCACACATAGACTGTATTTCAGATTCAAATAAACTAAATTCGTCATTACTATAAAAACGTGATTGCAGTGGGGGGGGGGTATATGTAACACCAAACAGTAAATCATCATTCGTATTGCAATATAGTTTACATAACTTTATCCATAGTACATATTCACTGTCAGTTTCAATTGTTTCTATAAATTTGATCATTTCATTGCGAACAAAGATGCCAAGCCCACCTGGTTTTCTATCATATTGTTGTTTCCTTGGTTTGCTTATAGAATCATATTTAGGTATGGAAGTAATGTCAGTTGTATCAATTTTCGTTTCTGTAAGAAATAATAGGTCATATTTATTAATAAAATTTTCGAAGTCTGAGTATATGCATCTGCGTTTCAAACCACAGACATTCAGGGTTCCAGTTTTTTATAATGGTGGGATGACTATTTGGAGTTCTGGTATGCCTATGATCACTTGGTATAGACTTTCCCGCGGGATCCTAGCTATCGTTCTGTGCTGTGGCATTTGGCCTGGTTGGTGCGAGCTGTGTAGCTGGTGTTGTGGAGATGGTGGTATGCAGCTTGGTAGCTTTTTCATGCATACGTTGTTCCACGCCAAGCATAACCTGGCTGTAGGTGTCATGAGGTTGCTCATCAGGTTCATATTGGACTTGTGGGTTGAGTATGGATTGTGAGCCAGGTTCACTGTCATTTGTATAGCTATTTGTATCAGATTCCATTTCTGATTCGATATCTGGCTCATTTAATATTGTCAGTACAGTATCCGATTGTGCATTGCATGTAGCTTGAACTTGGCAGACTGTCTGTTCTGCACATACATATGCATAGCTTGATGTGGCTACTACTGGTGCTTTGTCCCCGTACCCGTGGTCTGCTGGTGAATTTATCATCAGCAATTACATGACGTGTAGATCTAGGTGTTTGCATGACCATCCTCCAGTCTGGGAATTCGTCCCTGACCACCTGTTTGTTTACAATTAGCTTGGCCGGGAATCCAATGAAAACAGAACCTTTTGGGTTTGCTGATTTGGCTGCTTTGTAATCCGACCAGAGACAGGATCTTGCTTGTACTATTTCTGGGGGATAGTCTCTGTTTATCCCTAATCTAGGTTTGTTTTTCAAACGGTGGGCATTTGATAATACAAGTTCAACATCTTTGTAGCCCCTGAAACAGACTATAAGTGGTCTGTTACGAGCGTGGGAATTTTCTCGACTATGACGTAGTAGTGGCTTACCCAAACGATGTACACGTTGTATACACACATCACTGGGGTCAATTTCTAGTTCGTTACGAATAAATTGTCTAATCAGTTGATCACAGTTCTCATTAAACAAAACATCTGGAATACCTCTAAATATCAGATTGTTCTTGCTAGATCTTGCTTCTAAATATATTGACTTGTATTCAAGTACGTGTATTCTATGAGCATTGTTTTCAGATTTCCGAGCTACATTTTCTACTCAAACCTCTAACTTTTGAACTCTGTTGACAATGTTATTGACCCCGCTTATCATATCAAATAATGTAACCAGTTTATCATCAATTGTCATTTTTCTAAAATTGTTTTTGCTCACGGTTGTAGGCTTGTCCGGTCTTTGCCTAGTGTATTGGGAGTTAGGTTCCTATGTGCCTCCCGTAGACCTGCGTTTTCTCTTCCCTGTCTGAATCTGCCACTCCCCGCCCACATCGTTTTGGTCATTTTGGTTACCTTGACCGAGGTCATCGTTAGTTTTGGTCATTTCAGCACTTCCTTCGACTAGGTTCGCCATTCCAATAACTGCAGTTGTATATAGTCACAACCAATGGATAATCGTAGGGCTGTATGCCTGGATGGTAAAGTTCTCAATGGCCTGAGAATTATAAAAATGACAGGATAGTTTGGTCAGAGATCTGTCCGTGCCGCGTCACAGGAAGTTAGTTCAAAATATATATATGGATACATATCTGTACCGGGGATAAGTTTTGAATTTATATTCAGATCTACATTTCTAAATAACCCACCCATTATACCATTCGTTATACTACAATTTGTTACCCCAAGCTCAATATCGCCACCATCAGGTTTTGTTACTTTTATTTTCAAATAAAGTTCCATACAATATGGACCTATCCATATTTCTGCTTGTTTAGGTATAAGAAATTCTATAGGTGCTGTATTTCCACTACTTGCAACTCATCAATGTGTGCAGACTTTATCGTTGCTAATGTAGGTGGAGCAGAAATATATCTAATTCCCCTTTATTACAAATTGATGAACCCTGTAACATATTTGTATGTGTTTTATGTCTTCGCTTTAACTGCCCACTTCCACTGAGATGCAATGTCATCATCATCAGAATTTATACTATTTCTTGTTGCTATATCAATATATTTTGCTAATTGTTTAGTTATTGTATTTATCATCTTCTTACCACGTTTCTTAACATTGTTTTATAACGTCTAGGGTCCGTAACAATTTCCCTATTGCGCCCACAGTATTTTCGAGTGCATTACTTTTTATAGCTGTTTTTGTCAAATATTGTATAGCTTGATTTATATCCCAACTTTGTATGGTTCCGCCTAAACCAAATCCTTTTTGTCTAACAGTACCTTTATATATTGGTATACTCATTCTTTTTTCTAAAATGTAACCTAACTATACACTGTTCTTTGCAGAAATTAATCTCTTGTAAATGTCTTTATCTGATTTATTATTGGGGATAATGAATATTTGTATATTTTTTCCATATCTCTAACTTATTTGAACGAGTATGTGATGGGGTATAAGGTATATGTATTAAAAATGGAGATTGTATTCCTCCCATTAATCTATGTTCAATACTATCTGTGTAAATATATAGATTTCTATTTTTTATTTGGAAATTCGGGGTAAATTCAAAAGCATCTGCTACATTATTAGGAAATATTACTGAATATTTGTTTCCATCAATACTATTATCATAAGCATGAGTGTCTATCCCAAGCAATATTGAATGTGCAGGTGGAAATGCTAGTGCTATATTGTTATCTGAATTACTAGTTATATTAATCAGTTGTGTTTGGGAAGTTAAATCAAATGTTACTCCAGTATTTTTTTAATTAGTTTTAAAGGTGTTGGATATGTTTGTTTTGAAAACAACTATAAATACTTAGTCGGATACTAGATAATATGTAATCTACATTGTGATATATTCCGTTTTGAATTATAATTTTGAATGCGCTACATTATTGACTATGGTTACGTAGATTAGTCAAATTTATTGTTTTCATATTACCCCTCATAAGTCATGTTTCTATAATCATAATACCTTCTTCTATTTCTATAAGTTATTCCTGTCGTAACGTCTTCATATACTATTTCACCATTAGGCTTTTTAATAGGTATTTTTGGATTACGTATTACCAAATATATACCATCTATTGTAAAAGTATCATTTCGCAATTTTACATCTATTAATCCAACTTCCCATAAATCATCATCTAAAATAATAGGTTTATTTAATATTGTATTAACATCTGAATTATTTTTATTCTCTAATAAAGTGTCACCGTTCGTTAAAGTTATTGTGAACTCTTCTCTCTTTTTGTCCATTATATAAATTGTTGTTGCTTAGGTCTAAAATGTAATTTTACTATTGTCTTGCCAGATGAAAAATGAATATATTCATCATCAACATTCTTTATAGCTATTTTTATGTCATCAAAATAATCTTTTGAAAGAGGAATATATCGATTATGGATGAATTCTGTTTGAATATAATAATTTTGGTCACTATAATTTGCAAGTCTTACCATTCTTAGTAATGTATTTTCACTTTTAGATACATTAACAGGCTCAATAATATCACAATAAATAAACATTTCACCAGTACGACTATAAACATTAACAGGATATTTAAAACTTTGTCCTGTTGAAGCTAATGTTCCTACAGGACCGAATAGGTAATCTCTTTGTAGCATTTTACTGTGTGTATATACATCATCTGGGTTTACAACTTGAAAAGGTGGACCCCCAAATTTATGTAAAATAGTTTTGTGTAGTTGAATCTTAAATAAGGCATTATAATTTGTTTCTATTGCTAATATTACTATATTTGTATATCGACTTATTGCAAAACGCAGATATGGTAAATACTGCTTTCTAATTTCCACACAGAACTTTTCAAGATTAGTATTTATATGTCTTATAAAATCATTAGTATTATTAATGTTAGCTGAAGGAAATTGACCAACAATAGGTTCGTAAGTTGCATATTCTGGTCTTAATAATGCTAACGCTTCTGTTCTTTTAGTTTTATTTATTCTTACTAAATCCCATATTGTAATAGTTATTCTTTTTTATCACTTTCTGGGTTATTTATTCTATCAGATACTATATTTTCGTTATCTTTATTAACATCTATTGGTTTACAACCACTACTTTTATGAATAGTTCTATTATAACTGTTTAATATGTCTTGTAGTATATTAATAATAATTATATACTCTAGTTTTCTTATGTGTAAAATATTTCCACATTTTAGTTTTTAGCGTTTTTTGAAATCTTTCTATAATACTAGCTTTAGTTTCTGGATTTTCTGTAGTAAAGAAATATGTGACCCTCCATTACAAAACCAGTCGGAAGTCGCTAAATCCAATTTCAAGATAATGACCAATAATCATGATACAGGCTAAAATCACCATATTTTGGATTTCAGTATATAAATATTAAGAAATATGTATATTGCACCTACGGCAAGGTTATTTTGTGAAAAGTATTACAAAAATGCATAAAAACCTTATTTTGTGAAAGCACTAATTAATTAATTCTGACAAATTAGTCATAAAACAATGAAAACCGTGAAAAATGGGCCTTGAAAACAATACTCTGCAGGCTAAAGTGTCGGGAAATCCCCGTCATGTTTGGTATTAAAATAGAGCTGGGAGTTCCCTCTATTCAAATTTGATAAAGATATAACGTCATAACCCTGTATTAACCAATCAAGGCTGTTGAAACAAACACCTACTATGTAAACAATTCTTTTGTTACCAAGCATGTGACCTGAAACGCGGTGTTTAATTGGCTACTGAGTTTTGCGCATGCTCTGTGCATATTTTCAAAACGCAGTTCCGATTGTAAAATGGACGTAGAAATCGCGAAATTGTTGAATTTGAATGCAAATGATACCTCGGAATTAGGCGATGTAGTGACAGAATGTTTTTCAAACTCTTGGGAAGAGGATATTGAATCAGGAAACTCGAGTGATGAAGGCAGTTCCTTGGATTCTGAGGACGAATTCGACCCTAAGCGAACTTTGTGTTGACCAAGTTATGCAGAATGACGCTGTGATACAGAGTATGCGATATGCACAGGCGAGACTTTCGAAACACTTGAATGGGAACAGGCTAGAGCTTCAGGTGAGTTTTATTAGACATTGTTTGAGGCTTTTGCTAGATATGTGAATGTTGTATTAGTACAGAATGTGTGTGGGTTTGCTAAAACATGCCTAACCTATTTGGTATGGAAGTGAATCAATATTGGGGAGGGCTGCAAACATTGTACTGGGAACCGGGGTATGGAAACTATGTATGTAGGCTGGTCTATACAGCCAGTATATAGGGAAGCGAGACACATAGAGGGTGTGTGAACAATGTCGGAGGGAGGTGCCATCTGCCACAAATCTAAGGGTGAGGGTCGCCGTAAGGTTTAGGGAGTGATATTGATGGTAAACACGGCATCAATGCATGATGTATGTGCTGATTGAGCATATTCATTAAGGTGCCATTATACCTTTCGATTGCTCCGTTAGTCTGAGATCTGGAGCTACTGCTAACTATATGTCTAATATCTCGATGAGGAATCGTGTGAATGTCTCTGCTATGAAAGCACTGCCTCGATCAGTTAGTAGAATCTGAGGTTTTCCATGTCGAGATATTATCTCGGTAAGAGCCTTTTGTGCATTATCAGCGGTCACTGCTGGGTATGGGAATGACTCAGTATATTTGGTTGCATGATCAATAAAGTTCAGTACATACTGGTTTCCATTAATAGTCTTTTTCATCGGCCCAATGAAATCTGCAGAAATAAAGCTGAATGGCTGTGAAATAATAGCCAGGGGTTTTAATGGCGCTATCGTCGATTTCGGCCCCTTACCAGCTCTCTGGCAAGGTCCACAGCTATTACAGAATCGCTTAACATCGGCCCGAATTCCCGGCCAAAAGAAACGGCGTGTAATACGTTTCAATGTATTTTTAAGTCCTAAATATCCCATACTTACGCTGTCATGTGCGAGTCTCGTTATTTGCTCTCTAAATTCTCTCGGAACTATCACTTGATCAAATACTTTCCAGGATCGAACCTTGGACGATTCTCTGGGTTGCTCTCTCCTCATAAGTAGATCGGTTTCGGGATGGGCATAGTATCCGTGCCAGATGGGGTTTCCTTCTTGGGCGATTTCCCATATAGGTGCCAAAGTTGGATCCTTATGTTGTTCCTGTAATAATGTCTCAGGACTTAACTCATCAATCGAGGGGAGATCTCGTGGTTTCACCGTTTTCTCTTTCTCAGGGGGAGAATTGATCTCTACCGTATTCTCAAATGGCAATCTATCTTGCTCAGTGTGCATAACCACATTGAGTCTACAATGATACTGAGATCAATCTTTTTCATATCGCAGGTTCGATCCCCCGTATGAACCTAATACAATTAACAGTCTTTCAGATGGGACGATAAACCGAGGTCTCGTGCCTCATTGCACTATCCTTCAAAATCTAAAATGACTAATCTCTTCAGGAGGCGTCGCTCATATGGGCAACCGGTAGCGACGATAAATAAACGTAAAACACACACACATAAATTAGGTGAGATTGGTCAGGATGTAACCATTGAGCCCTTTATGTTGCGGTGGAAAACCGACCGGTGTCTGTATCGTAATGGGTCGTGCGTTCAAGCCTCAAACATAACCATGGTGGATATGTTCTTATGTCTACTATTAGTTTAACGTCTCTATTGATCAACATTTGTAGGTAGCGGGACCCACACATGTAGGTAATACTTGAATATGTTGTGTCGGTCACCACATATACAGTATGTTAGTGTTATAGTAGTGGGTTATGGGGTACTTCACTCTACATTCATGTCCATAAACAACGACTATATGAGGGTTCGTATATAACTTGTCTTTATTTGGTATGCGATCCAGGAGTAGATATAATATGATGATGATGATGATGATGATGATGATGCTAAGCTGTACATAATGCTATAAGCTTCACTCTGAAAAGTACATAATAATCGACATTAAATACATGATTACATCATCCCATTATATAATACCTACAACAATCAATCATACATACATATATATAACAATCATAGCACATCAACAATTACATACATATTACTTAAAGTATAATATCTTCGTTATAGTGACTAGCTTAGTGACTAGTGTAGTGACTAGTGGCTATGTTTCAACCTGGGCATAGACTCCATATGTGTATGTTCCTCTATGGGACATTCACTGTACATAACATTAACACACACATATCACTCACCAAACTATGGGTCTAAGCTTTCACAGCCTCTGTGTTCCTCTCAATCGATCAGTACCAGTAGTGTTAAGTCTTGTTACTGCAAATACCAGAAAGTGGCAAACGTTCAGAGAACATAGAATGATAGATGTGTAACATGCATAGAGTAATAGATTTCACTGCTACTTTGAAAGTATTCATTCCAACCGTAAATATCATTCCCCGCGGCAATATAAACATACAGAAACGCGATCAACATTATCGGACTCTAGTAAACAAACCGGTGCTCAAAACCATTCCAGCTAATCACTTATTTATCAAACAAATAATACTGCATAAATTCATTATTACCAGACAAATGCACAATTCATTAGAAGGAAACTAACCTGAATAAAACTGTAGATCATTGTTAAAACTTTCTATACACAGCAAGTAAATACATGTATGACTGATGTCCAAAGAACCTGACAACTGAGTGAAGATCTAATCTGGCGGTAAAGCCAATTACCCCAGTCATACTTCAATTCCCAAATATGTATTCATACTCTTATGAAATAATGAAATAAGGGAGATAACAAACTATATGAAATGACTTTTAAAAAACTAGATTAGTTTCCCTTATTTACATACTGTCACATTAGGACCCACCAAATATACAGTGTGTTAGGACCCACACATGTAGGTAATACTTGAGTACGTTGTGTCTGTCACCACATATACAGTATGTTAGGACCCACACATGTAGGTAATACTTGAGTACGTTGTGTCTGTCACCACATATACAGTATGTTGGGATCCACACATGTAGGTAATACTTGAGTACGTTGTGCCGGTCACCACATATACAGTATGTTAGGACCCACACATGTAGGTAATAATTGAGTACGTTGTGCCGGTCACCACATATACAGTATGTTAGGACCCACACATGTAGATAATACTTGAGTACGTTGTGTCTGTCACCAAATATACAGTATGTTAGGACCCACATATGTAGGTAATACTTGAGTACGTTGTGCCGGTCACCACATATACTGTATGTTAGGACCCACACATGTAGGTAATACTTGAGTACGTTGTGCCGGTCACCACATATACAGTATGTTAGGACCCACACATGTAGGTAATACTTGAGTACGTTGTGCTGGTCACCACATATACTGTATGTTAGGACCCACACATGTAGGTAATACTTGAGTACGTTGTGCTGGTCACCACATATACGGTATGTTAGGACTAGAGTTGTCAGAGGTTACATACATTCACAAAAATTGTCTGGCTCTTTCAGATATGCTGGGTTTCGAACACGTACCACGTGCCAATGGAAAACATCATTCCTTCGAACCCAGACACCAGGAAGGAGGCTCAGTTAACGTACTACCAATGGGTCCCGTTTATCCTTCTATTCATGGCCATGTTGTTTAAACTACCTCGGATAACTTGGAAAGTATTGACTTACTCTTCCACAATCAGCCTTGACAAGGTATGTATTCCAAACCAAAAGCTATAACCCCTCCCCACTCAGCCTTGACCAAGTAGGTATCCCAAACCAAAAGCTATATAACCCCTCCCCAATCAGCCTTGACAAGGTATGTATCACAAACCTAAAGTTATAACCCCTCCACAATCAGCCTTGACAAGGTATGTATTCCAAACCTAAAGCAATAACCCCTCCCCAATCAGCCTTGACCAGGTAGGTATCCCAAACCAAAAGCTATAGCCCCTCCACAATCAGCCTTGACCAGGTAGGTATCCCAAACCTAATGCAAACACCCCTCCCCAATCAGCATTGACAAGGTATGTATCCCAAACCTAAAGTTATAACCCCTCCCCAATCAGCCTTGACAAGGTATGTATCCCAAGTCTAAATATATAACCCCTCATCAGTCAGCCTTGATAAGGTATGTATCCCAACTATAACTATATAACCCCTCATCAGTCAGCCTTGACAAGGGATGTATCCCAAGTCTAAAGATATAACCCCTCCACAATCAGCCTTGACAAGGTATGTATTCCAAACCTAAAGCTATATCCCCTCCCCAATCAGCCTTGACAAGGTATGTATTCCAAACCTAATACTATAGCCCCTCCCCAATCAGCCTTGACAAGGTGTGTATCCCTAACCTAATGTTATAACCCCTCCCTAATCAGCCTTGACAAGGTATGCATCCCAAACCTAAAACGATAACCCCTCCACAATCAGCCTTGACAAGGTATGTATCCCAAACCTAAAGCTATATCCCCTCCCCAATCAGTCTTGACAAGGTATGTATCCCAAATCTAAAGTTATTACCCCTCCCCAATCAGCCTTGGCAAGGTATGTATTCCAAACCTAAAGCTATAACCCTTCCCCAATCAGCCTTGACAATGTATGTATCCCTAGATATAGCTATTCCTCAATCAACATTGTCAATGTATGTATCCCAAACTAAAGCTAATACTCCCTCAAACACCATAGATAATGTAGGTATCCCAAACTAAAGCTAATACTCCCTCAATCATCATAGACAATGTATGTATCCCAAACTAAAGCTAATATTCCCTCAATCATCATAGACAATGTATGTATCCCAAACTAAAGCTAATACTCCCTCAATCATCATATACAATGTATGCATCCCAAACTAAAGCTAATACTCCCTCAATCATCATAGACAATGTATGTATCCCAAACTAAAGCTAATATTCCCTCAATCAGCATATACAATGTATGTATCCCAAACTAAGGCTAATATTCCCTCAATCATCATAGACACTGTATGTATCCCAAACTAAAGCTAATACTCCCTCAATCATCATAGACAATGTATGTATCCCAAACTAAAGCTAGTATTCCCTCAATCATCATAGACAATGTATGTATCCCAAACTAAGGCTAATACTCCCTCAATCACCATAGACAATGTATGTATCCCAAACTAAAGCTAATATTCCCTCAATCATCATAGACAATGTATGTATCCCAAACTAAAGCTAATACTCCCCTCAATCATCATAGACAATGTATGTATCCCAAACTAAAGTCAATACTCCCCTCAATCACCATAGCCAATGTATGTATCCCACACTAAAGTCAATACTCCCCTCAATCAGCATTGACAATGTATGTATCCCACACTAAAGTCAATACTCCCCTTGTTTTAATGACACATAGAGAATATGTTCGTAGTTTTCAACCAAATAACGTAATTAATATGAAAAGTAACAGTTCATAGACTAAGTCCGTGTTGCTAGTAGCTAGTGGAAGTCGTGATAGCGCAGTGGATGCGCGTTCGCTTCAGGTGCGAAAGGTCCGGAGTTGGAGCCCCACTGGAGCCATTACGATTATGCCCTTAGGCAAGGCATTTAAATTCCACGTTGCCTCTTCTCTCTCCCTCGTGGCGATGGATTCCATCAGGAATGAGGTCTCGAGAGTGATTTATATAAGTTGAAATAACTTGTTTCGCAATCGAGCTAAAATAAATTTGTATAAAAACTAGTAGCTACATCGATTACCGCCCTTAGATTGATGTTATTTCGGGTTAGCTATCATTAAAGGAAAATGTATTTAGTAACTACATTTGTATGTACATTTCATTTCTTGTTTGTTTCTGTTCAGGTTATCGGTTTTATCTTCGCTCTGCAACTGGCTCCGAAAGCTGAAAGAGATGAGCAGCTGGCCGAGCTCACGGACTATCTGGACACATGGTTGCAAACCTCAGAACAGTATAGGGACGTATGCTGTATGCACTTCAAACAGAAAATAGTACAATATTCATGCTTTACTTTTCAAACGCTTTCATTCAATACTTTTGCCTTAAATGCGTTTCTTGGTGATGATTTCGCAACGTGGGGGTTTCAAATAGTAACTGGTCTTGCAGACGAGAACCCCGACTATATGAGAGCGTTGCCGAGATTTCCCCGCGTGACACTCTGTGATTTTCAGATCCGACAAATGATGAACGTTCAAAGATGGACGGTGCAATGTGTTCTACCAATCAATCTATTTAATTCCAAAATATTTTTATTTATTTGGTTTTGATTGGTATTTCTGTGTGTTACCAGTCTAATGTCCCTGTGCACCAATTTCTATGCGACCATGTTTCCAATGAAGAGAGTTGAATTCATTCGGAAGTATTTGATTTTGAGACGTGTTATCTCAATTCGAGATGAAAGTGAAAGACGATTGGTCAATCGATTCGTTATGTCATACCTAAAAGTTGACGGCGTGTATGTTTTGCACGTAGCAGCCCATAATGCAACGAGCATACTCACAGGACAAATAATCTTTATCGGAAGTTCAAAGAACGACGTGTAGAATCTAAGGATTTGAACGGAGGAGACTACGTATGATGTGACGTCACATGTGGATATATTTGTATAGCTATAGCTCGTGTAGAGCGACGATTAGTAGGCCTATGTAGGCATGTGCCGCTTGTGTAATTCAACCAAAGCCTATCTGAGTGTTGGGGTCGTATTAGGTGCATCCTCCCAATATTTAACGTGGAGATCTTAAGAGTGTTAATTTAATAATTACAAACCATCAACAAGAGTAATGCTAATCTTGAAAAATAAAGCTCACTGAATCATAACACGAGGTAAAACAGAATGAATCGTGAGAATCGCACTGCAAATAAAGCATTTATGACATGTTGATTATCTTGAATATAGATGAAGGAGGCGGCCATTTTGGAATAATCAAATCACATGCTGATTAAATATTTTGAAACATATAACAATTATTCCTCTCATTTTAACGACAACTATTTATATCAAAAGTTGCTTGTGTAGCTACATATGTATTATTTAACAAGTTTACCTATGTCTGTGTCAGTAACAAATGTTTTCATTATGATAGCATACAAGAAGTCGATTATCGTGTAGCTATGACGTCATAGTCACTCACAATGTTAAAATGGCAGCCATTTTGTATAACATCTCAAGTTTTAAAATTCCCATAACTGCTTTATTTGAAATACGATGTTCATTATATTTCAATAGTATGCTCACGTTACCATGTGGGTGGTGCTTGCATTGGCAAACAGTCTGCCGAAGGGCACTGGAAATTCCTGCGCAGAAAATAAATGGATTTCCCTGAGCACTCCTGATACCAACAGGAGTATAATACGTTACTTCATTCAATTTTGTATACTTTCGTGCGTTTAGATTTTATTATAATCATTGCATACTATTAAGCTTGCAGACAGACTTTTGTATTACGTTATTTATTATCATTTGATATCATTATAATTTAGTTATTATTTGTTATCTATTAGTTGTATATAAATAGCTATGTTAGATGATATTTGATGTTTTCACCATGAGTTCACTGCTGTGTCTCATACGTCATATTGGTCTAAGACTTGTACATTTGAGATGTTTTTTAACTTTGTATACGTTAGACACAATTAATATTTCTCTGTCTGTATGTCTGTCAGTGTCATGTCAGTCTGTGTCTATGTCAGTCTGTATATATGTCTGTCTATGTCAATCTGTATGTAAGTGTCTATGTGTGTCTATGTCAGTCTGTATGTCTGTATCTATGTCAGTCTGTATGTATGTGTCTATGTGTGTCTGTATGTCTGTGTCGGTCGGTTGGTCGGGTCGGTAGTCTGTCTGTCTGGCTATCTGTCTATGTCAGTATGTATGTATGTCTGTCTGTCTGTCTTTCTGTCTGTCTGTGTCTCTATCTGTCTTTGTCAGTCTGTATATCTGACTGTATGTATGTATGTGTCTATGTCAGTGTGTCTGTGTCTATGCAGTCTGTATGTCTGTGTCTGTCTGTATGCATGTCTGGGTCATCTCATTCTGTGTCTATGTCAGTCTGTATCTATGTCTGTATATGTCAGTATGTATGTATGTGTCTATGTTTGTCTATGTTAGTATGTATGGCTGTGTCTATATCAGTCGGTCTATGTCAGTCTGACTGTATATATGTCAGTCTGTCTGTGTCTATGTCAGGCTGTATGTGTCTATGTCAGTCTGTATGTCTGTATCTATGTCAGTCTGTATGTCTGTGTCTATTACAGTCTGTATCTATGTCAGTCTGTCTGTGTCTATGTCAGTCTGTCTGTGTCTATGTCAGTCTGTCTGTGTCTATGACAGTCTGTATGTATGTAGGAATGTCCTACGATATTCCTCTTAGAAACCACCGATTGTTCCAATCGGACGCATGACCTCCAGGAGACGTGCTCCTGAATTAGTTTTGTATGTGGAAAATAAGGTGGTGGTAGATTATAGATGTTACTATTTCTGAGATGTTGCTCAATTACAAAAAGCTTGCCGGAAACTTTGACCCTGGCCCCGATCTCATATAAGAAGTAGCGCCGGAAACTTTGACCCTGGCCCCGATCTCATATAAAAAGCTTGCCGGAAACATTGACCCTGGCCCCGATCTCATATAAAAAGCTTGCCGGAAACTTTGACCCTGGCCCCAATCTCATATAAAAAGCTTGCCGGAAACTTTGACCCTAGCCACGATCTCATATAAAAAGCTTGCCGGAAACATTGACCCTGGCCCCGATCTCATATAAGAAGTAGAGCACAACGCTAAAACACTGAACAATGGTGCACGTGAGACTGTCAGTAGCATCTGTACATGACCGTATTTCGGTAGACATATTTCACTCTAGGATTCACCATCGGTTTGCATGTCTACTAATGATGCCTATCCCACTTTATGTTACATCGACAACTTATCGGTAATGAGGGGAATCAGGGCAACTTATTGTTAACCCGATATGGTAAATAGGTTGCCTCAAGCTTACATACGGATCTGTAGTCCAGTGATTAACACGTTGGACTGTAATCCAGGGATCGCAGGTTCGATCCTCCGCCTGACCCTAATACAATTAATAGTCAATCAGATGTGACTTTAAACCTAGGTCTCGTGTCGTTGCTTTACACCATGCACGTAAAAGAACCAGAGAAGACTTTGGAATGGGTGCCTGTCTGTATCATTGCACTATCCTCCAACATTAAAACACTGTCGTATTGCGTGTAATTATGTTGAGGGGTGGTCAGTATTCTATATGACACTGGGTTCGATACTCGGTCAGACCACATATGTAGCTTCATCGAGCAAAAATCTCACACATATTGCTTAGTACTGGTTAACCGCTTAGGTAGGCTAAGCCTGCACAGTAAAACATGCTTAGGTCCTCGCAATGGGTTTGACATTAATGGAACATAGTTACATAAATTATCACATTGATAACTTCAGCCTAATATGTCATTTGATCATCTTTGTAAACAAAATCAATAATGGGAATTATTCAGTTATTTGTAGATTTGGGTTAAATTGGGTTGAATAATTAATCATTACAGAGCCAGTGTGTGGTAACCGATAGTTTCGAACCACTTTACAGTCAAATTACAACTGATGACACAGTGACAACCATTACAAACAAGTCACTAACATAATCACTGAATAATTGCATGTGATAACTGTTTCAATTAACAAAACCAAACAGTATATTTCTAATATAATTATTCCCTTATTTAGCTCGAATGTCAATACAAGTAGGCTGTTCCATCAATTAACCACGTGTATTCGTATCCGGTAAGTCAGAATAAAGCATAAGCCGGAGTGGTTTATATAGAAATTGAACACTCCCCACCGCCACACACTTTATACATATCTGTATGTTCATAAATGTCACATAATACTGATAATTAGCACAACTATTGAAAATAAAGAGAATGTCTTCCATTCCTTATGCCCGCAAATATATACCCTTATGCTCATGCGCAAACTTTCAGTTCTTACGGATTTTAATTATGTTAGGACACCAGCATATCTCAGTGTTATGTTAATAATTATACAACTGCATCCCATGATCTGATCTGTATCATATGTTGTTTTTAATAAATAATTTTGTTTTTAAATAATGTGGTAATAAAATATTCTTCAGCAAATGGGTAATTATATAGTTACTATGGTTACATCCGTGATGCTTTCCTGGGGTATTATAATCACATTTAATCAGTCACCATATTCCGGGAAGGTTATAACATATGCAGCGGGAGATCAGTTGTTGGGACTTGACCTACGAGACTCGGTGATACAATGTTCGGAAGTGGAAACTGGCGCATGCGTATTATGTCACCACAGTCAGAAGTGTATAATTGTATTACAAAATTACATCCATGCCGTAAAAGAACGATCGAACTATTAAATAATCATGTATATATCTCCATTCGGTTTTGATGTTGTCGGTTACCGGCACTGGGGTCAATATGGCTATT
Organism: Archivesica marissinica; assembly: GCA_014843695.1. NCBI lineage: Eukaryota > Metazoa > Mollusca > Bivalvia > Venerida > Vesicomyidae > Archivesica > Archivesica marissinica. The sequence goes on from CM026392.1 coordinate 56,805,195, forward strand.
AATTCATGTTGGTGCCGACGATTGACACCAGTGTACACATCAAATTAATGTAAAATCAATGTAAACAAACAAAACATAAGATGATAAGATTCTACTATTAGAATCCACATGTATATATGTAACCGCTTTTTCATTAAATTTATTCGTCATAACTTATCGTATTATTGTATTGGTGACATATAGGCCCATTGGGCCGGGTGTTGAATGTAAATTAGTTTAAACAATATTTTATTATGGTACATAATATAGGAATAGTTGCAACAGCACAGTTAGGATTGGGGGAAAACGTTACATAGTAATGTATTCGAATCCATTTCCTTCAATACAATTACACACACAGACATATCCTGTTATGATATGCTACATTACAATTATTGTTTAGTATATAGCAGTTAACGTCACTTTGATGGAGACGCTCTACATCTTAAGGAACAATATCCCTTTTCGGTCGTATCAATTATTGGCTACACGAACAGTTATTGACTCTCATATTTAGTTAATATAACATATACAAACGCACGAATGAAGATTAATCAAAGGCTAAATAAGGTAATGATACAACCTGTTTTGGTACCATATTCACTGGACCACGTAACACATGACATCACAACTGACGTTCGTTCTGACACGCGAAACCATGACACCACTTGGAAACGGACTACACAACACTAATACTAACGGAGACACAATCATATACCATTCGAATGGTTAACATTTTATTATGTGTATATAAGTTAGTAAATATAACATTTCGTATTAGTATCACAGGCACGTACATATGAACAAAGCACAGGCACCAGACACAAACAAACATTGCTTACTATATGACCATAGGCCCAAAAAATGATGATATAATGTAATGTTTCCTGGATGATATAATGAAGTATTTTCTGGTTCATATAGTGATTTATCCACATTGGCACTCTCTCTCTCTCTCTCTCTCTCTCTCTCTCTCTCTCTCTCTCCATCTCTCATGACAACGGATTCCATCCCGAATGAGGTCTCGAGAGCTATTAAATTAATGTTGTTCGAATTAGTTTCATACTTAAGCAAAATTAAATTGGTATGAACTAATTTATTCTCGAGTTGACATAAGGTAATGTTCAAGTAAAAATGAAAGTAATGACATTTCCTCTATAAGGATAATGTTGTGACTGACCCAGCTATTGCAAGAATACTCCTCTAGGTATGCACTTGCAATTGAAGACGATGATGATGATGATGAGAATGCTGCTGCTGATGAAATTGGTGATGAATTAATACAAATTAGCCTTAGTTTCTATATGAGATATACAAGTAGCATAATGTTATCTTTAAATATTATTGAGCTGACAAAATAATAGGCAATCTAAATATTAAATTATGTGCGCCTTTGATAGATGCAAAATATTGGGAGTGTGTAACAAATTAGTGCTTGCATCTGTTACATTTATTTTAATCATACGCGAGTTTGAAACTGAAAAATATATACAAGGCGCCTTGATAACAACAAACAAACAACATAGAGGATATGTGGATGTATTATTATACGATTTGGGTTTAATTAGTTTAAACAATATTTATTTCTTTGTATATATGTATATCAAAGTTTAAACTTTATGTTACAACGATTGAGAAACAAGTTTTAACAACTTATATTAATCATTCTCGTTGGTACGGATGGAAGCGTAAATGTGGTCATTTGTGTGGGAGGAAACCGGAGTATCCGGAGAAACCCACCTGTCCGATCTGGCGATCACCGTACCATCTCACATACTTCCCGGTCCGAGGATCGATCCCGGGTTGCATTGGTGAGAAGCGAGCGCTATAACCACTGCGATAATCGGATTGTAATGCGTACATACATGTGTTACCTCCATCATTGGGTTTATTTCATCGAGTGAACACGGAAATTCGTATTTCTACGAGTGGCATTTAACTAATAAAACACAAATTTAAGTTTATGGTTTCCAGTGACATTTGGCTAATAAATGTTTGACTCTCTTTAAAAAGATATTCAGCCTCATTTGTCTACAATACACAACTGCACATCCACTTATTTTACAATATAATTGTGTGAAATATATAAATAAAAATAGTTCCAGTATAATTTTCAAGTTAGTTTCTGTCTGCGATGTTAAAATTAAAAATGACAAGACAAATCAAATTCAGTAGAAAATACCATTTTATAATAAAGTGTTTACTATTATCCAAATTTAAAAAAGTATGTGCTACATAGGCAGTGGAGATCGAAACAAAATTACATCTTCCACGGATCCAAAACAATGAAAGTGAACATTTTTGTGCACTCTTGGAAAGCATAAAAGAAAGCCATTTCACCAGACAAGTATATTTAGATTCAATGGCAGACACATTAAAAAAATAATTATTATATATAATTTAATAAAATACAATTTTCGACATATTACAACATGGCTGTATAAAATAGATATCAAAAATATGCTTGGTACTGGACATAATATAAAAATGCATAATTCTCTAAACTCGTCTCTCAACAAATATACAATATATATAACGAATATAAAGCAACACTAGTATTGCTCTGGTGAATCGAAACTGGTTGGTAATATATATGTGAGGGAAAACATGTTTAAAAATAGATTGATTAATTCCTTATTGAATATTGTCTGCAACTTTGTGTCATTTGCTAGTTCAATGTGAGTGTGAACTCGCCAGTATCAGTATTTACCTCGGCCACAATGGATCTAACAAGGCCAATATGGGATGTACGTAGCCTGTATGAACATTTCGAAATTGGAACGGTTGTCGGAGCTCGGCCTGTATGATTTTACATTGGAACGGTTGTTGGAGCTCGGCCTGTATGATTTTACATTGGAACGGTTGTTGGAGCTCGGCCTGTATGATTTTACATTGGAACGGTTGTTGGAGCTCGGCCTGTATAATTTTACATTGGAACGGTTGTTGGAGCTCGGCCTGTATGATTTTACATTGGAATGGTTATTGGAGCTCGGTCTGTATGAGTTTACATTGGGACGGTTGTTGGAGCTCGGCCTGTATGATTTTACATTGGAACGGTTGTTGGAGCTCGGTCTGTATGATTTTACATTGGAACGGTTGTTGGAGCTCGGCCTGTATGATTTTACATTGGAACGGTTGTTGGAGCTCGGCCTGTATGATTTTGCCTGGTGCAATTACTGTGCAAATATTTTTCACACAATTTTGAAATAGTTATAACCTGAATCATTAAAATAATCTTTACCGTTACCGTTGGAAATATTCTATAGTCAATTCATAAACTATTCTATCGTCAATTCATAAACTATTCTATAGTCAATTCATAAACTATTCTATAGTCAATTCATAGACTATTCTATAGTCAATTCATAGACTATTCTATTGTCAATTCATAAACTATTCTTATAGTCAATTCATACATTATTCTATAGTCAATTCATAAATTATTCTATAATCAATTTATAAACTATTCTATAATCAATTCATAAACTTTTCTATTGTTAATTAATAACATTTTCATCAGTCAATTACTATAATTGTCAATAGTGTTTTACGTTTATTTATCGTCGCTACCGGTGGCCCATAATAGCGACGCCTCCTGAAGAGATTAGTAATTTTAAATTTGGGAGGATAGTGCAATGATATAGACAGAGACCCATTACAGAGTCTCCTCTGGTTCTCTTACGTGCACGGTGTAAAGCACATACACGAGACCTCGGTTTAACGTCCCATCTGAAAGACTGTTACTTTTATTAGGGTCAGACGGGGGGTCGCACCTGCGATCCCTGGATTATAAGTCCAGCGTTTTACCACTGGGCTACAGATCCGTCTGTCATTGTCAATAGTCAATTAATAAAATATTATATTGTCAATTAACAACATTTTCATTCGGTCTCGGTCCAAATATGAGTGTTTTAATCCCAATAACAAGGTTCATATGAAATGACTTAATTAATAACATTCTAATATACAGATACAAATATACATATAAAAAATAAAAATATAAAAATATACATAAATATATTCAATGTTTGTATTAACAGATCATTCAATAATACAAAAAAGTTTATCTAAAATTGGATGATCTTTTAAACAACACAATTGTACATATGTAAGTAAACGCAAACAAGAAATAAACAAATGCGCCTGGAATATAAGTGGTGTACTAATAGACTTGATCTCTCGCAATAATATATGTATCAAATATGGGATGAGCATAGCCTGGGTTCCAGTTTGTCGATTTTTCAACTTTTTGACTTCTGGCAAAATGACATTTCAGAGACTCGATACGCCCCAATTAATAGTCTCGGTGTCAACATAAATTAATTTGACTGACCAGGCATAATATATCGACGCCTGTTCCCAGGCTAGGATGAGCACACACATGTATATATTATACTTTTCTATGTTGGGGGTTAAATGTCGCACCAACAGCTTAGGTCATATGACGGCTCTCCAGCTATTATTGGTGGAAGAAGATACAGGGTGTCCATCAAAGCAGTATTGCAAGCACAAACTATCTCACATGTGGAGTTATAATTATGAGGCATTGCAATGCAGGCCGTTCACACATCCGCATTAGAAGTCGTGATTGCGCAGTCATAGCGCATTGGCATCAGGTGTGGGAGCCCGAGAGCCCGGAGTGTGGCCTCAGCTGTAGCCGTTATGATTATGCCATTAGGAAAGGTTCTTAAATTTCATATCGCCTCTTCTCTCTCCCTCGTGGCGATGGATTGCATCAGGAATGAGATCTCGAGAGCCATTACTATTAGTTAGAACATGTTTAAAGAGCTAAAATAAATTTGTATAAACAAAGATCACTAAATAAACTGGTACTAGCACGGCACTGTGGACGTTAGCCGTTCATACATTTTGTTCATTCGCCTCTATCGAGATCTTTTCACGAAACAACGCTGTTGTCAATGTAGGTTGGCTCCTCTTGGCTCAATGTCCACCTGTGGGCGCTTGATACGAAACTAGAAGTACATAAACATATTTTATCAAAATGGATTACACACTTACAACTTCCCTTGTAATTTACAAGGATTATTCAAACAGGATTGTAATATACTAAAGGGGCATAACTAATGCATAACTAATGCATATTATCATACTAATGTCATGTGCCAGATACCGACACAAAACGAATCTTACACGCCGTCATTTGATCATTATGCTAACCATTAACTCTGCACGCTAGTACGGTGAATGTAACAGTCAAATATGTCGTTGGGACACATTTCTAATGAAAGTTCAGGACATAGTTTTCAGCTACAAATAAGAAAAAACACATTAATGATGTGTCGTCTGCTATAATTATTTGAACTATTTATAGCTTTTATTTTACACAGCATGCAGGGCACAACTACATGTACGATGTTTAGAAATGTAAACTGGTAAATTGTCTCAATAACTTGCATAGTTATGTGCAATGCCAATAGCTATCATTTGTTAGAGTTGTTTCAAGATTCTGAGTGTCTATGGTAACATTTTTGCTCTACAATAATTGTGTCACTTAATGTCGCGACCAAAACATCGAACATGTTTTCAGTGATTGCGCTCCTTCTGCATGTCATATTATGTCAATCACACTTTAAGAAGCACTAGATATTGACTCAAACGTAAATGTGCAGCATAAAATAATGTATTTTTCTAAAGATTCATTAATTAGCTATATCTTTCAAACACAAGTGTACATTTTTAAGAATCGTAGTTGGGACCATAGTTAATTTAATAACTAAAGTTAATTATTTTCACAATATTTAGTTTGGGTCAATATCGAAAACAGATGTACAGATAATAATATAATTATAATAAATAATTTTACATGACAAAGAGTTGTTTAGAATTTCTAAAGAATAATACAGCATCGTTGAGGCAAATTGGTCTAGGGTAGGACCTGTAAACGCAATCACAATGAGCGCCATTTCTTGTTTTTTCTGTTACCTCCATTGCCAGATATCGTATGATTTATTCCTAATAAAAAGAAATTAACTTAGAGACTTCTTCTGATAACATTTCGACAGCAAGTCCGGTTGAAATCTCATCAAATCTCGTTACGGCCGAGAACTAACGAGATTACCCGCCGTGACATAATCCTGTCAACTAAAAATATCCTGGTCATACCTGTTCTCCGGGAGGTATAAATCCGTGGAGATAATCCCAAGAGCTACGAACCTGTCGTTCTGCATCTGTATGTATAAAACAATTATGTCAAATTGATAATAGCCAGTAACCTAACACCATATAGTTTACACATATTTATTTGAGCTCGATTGCGAATCAAGTTCAATCAATCTCTAGACCGCATTCCTGGTGGAATCCATTGCCACGAGGTAGAGATAAGAGCAATGTGGAATTTAAATGCCTAAGGGCACAATCGTAATGGCTCCAGCGGGACTCGAACTCCGGGTCATTCGCACATGAAGCGAACGCGCTACAACGACTTTCACCATTTACACATAACATAGAATAATATATATGCCAAGTAGCATAATTATATTTGAAATTTGAATATCCCCAATAACTAGCGAACTTGGTTACGGTTTAGTTTAATCATATTTTATTGAATTCATTCTATATATACAATATACAATACAAGACAAATGAACATATTATATAAGCAAGCATAATATACGATTCGTGACATTGTTTGTACAAGGAGTGTCAATATATGTTGAAGTAAATGGGTTGGGCCACAAGTTTTAACAACATTAGTTACGGCCCTCCCCTTGGTTAATGAATTCATTCCCACAATTAGATTAATGGCACGTTATTGTAACATTTCCACACATGGTAGTAATGAGAGCGCAGTGGTAGCGTGTTCGCTTCATGTGAAGTCTCGGTGTTCGCGCCCAGCTGTAGCCATTATGATTGTGCCATTGGGCAATGCATTTAAATTCCAAGACTCGTCACTCTCCATCGTGGCAATGGATTCCATCGGGAATGAGGTATCGAGAGTGATTAATATAAGTATTAGGAACTTGTTTCACAATCGAGATAAACTAAATTTGTATAAGCACAAACAATACAAGTGCATTGTTATTAATTAAATAAATTGTACATGTATACAAATTTATCTTAGTTCAATTATGAAAATGCATTCAAATTTAAATAATCGCTCTGTAGATCTTATTGTTGATGGAATCCATCGACATGAGGGAGAGGAGACACCATAGAGTTCAGTGTATTCCCTAAGGACACGAGGGAGAGGAGACACCATAGAGTTCAGTGTATTCCCTAAGGACATGAGGGAGAGGAGACACCATAGAGTTCAGTGTATTCCCTAAGGACACGAGGGAGAGGAGACACCATAGAGTTCAGTGTATTCCCTAAGGACATGAGGGAGAGGAGACACCATAGAGTTCAGTGTATTCCCTAAGGACACGAGGGAGAGGAGACACCATAGAGTTCAGTGTATTCCCTAAGGACATGAGGGAGAGGAGACACCATAGAGTTCAGTGTATTCCCTAAGGACACGAGGGAGAGGAGACACCATAGAGTTCAGTGTATTCCCTAAGGACATGAGGGAGAGGAGACACCATAGAGTTCAGTGTATTCCCTAAGGACACGGGGGAGAAGATACACCATGTAGAGTTCAGTGTATTCCCTAAGGACATGCCAATAATGGATCTGACGTAACATGAACTAACAATCCCTATTAGAAGGGCATTATATAACTTTCGTTGCGCTAATAGATGCTATAACTGTAGGAATACAGACGGATATGTGGTAACACGCTGGACTGGTAATCCAGGGATCGCAGTTTCGATCCCCCGTCTGACCCTAATAAAATTAAGTCTTTCAGATGGGACGTTAAACCGAGGTTTCGTGTCGGTGCTTTACACCTTGCACGTAAAAGAACAAGATGAGACTCTGGAATGAGTCTCTGTCTGTATCATTACACTATCATCCCAAATCTAAAATGACTAATCTCTGCAGGAGGCGTCGCTCATATGGGCAACCCGTAGCGACGATAAATAAATGTAAAAAACACAAACACACTGTGGGAATGTTTGAATCAGACACACACTATTACAGTGTGATTATCAAAGCCATAAACTTTAAAGTTGCAAAGTTACCCTAGGTGTGTGTGCTATGTGACGGATCAACTAGGCATCAACTGCTCACGGCAAGCCAGATTCAGTTCAGAATTGAGCCGATACTTGACCTGTTTCACAGTTTCATTTTATACAAATTTATTCAGCTCGATTGTTAAACAATTTTGTACAGCGTTAGATTACTCGCTCTTGAGACTTTGTTCATGATGGAATCCATCGCCATGAGATAGAGAGAAGAGGCAATGTGGAAGTTAACGTGCCTTGCCTATGGGCACAATCGTAACGGCTCCAGCTGGGCATGAACTGCGAGTCTTTCGCATATGAAACGAACGAGCTACCTTACGCTATCACGACTTTTACTTGTCCATAAGTCAGGCTAATTGTGCCTTAAAGTTATTGTGATACCAATAAACATATTTACATATATCGTTATAAAAACGAGAAGGTTTTGGCTTGTTTTCTACATATTTCGGTAAATATTCTTCGTCTTTGTTAGACATTGCTGCCCATCATTCATTATCGGATTAGTATTGAGAGATTAGTCTTTTGTGGCGGAGAGTTTACGCTAGTCCAATGATGTTCTAGTTACCAGGTCGCAAGTCGCAAATCTGGACTATATACATACATTAGGATTAAAAACAGTATATATTTACATATACCTGCATTCCACGAGTAAGAAGCTACGAACAAGTACTCAACTCTCCAGCCTCCGTAAGAAATTCACAACTTTCTCACAGACCTGGCGAAAGCGACTAAAGTTGCAGTACACCGACCGCACATGCGCACTAGACCACTCAGCCTCTACTATTCATAATAAAGTTTTGGGAAAGTACATACCAGACTGCGTTGAGTGTTCAGAATACTGTTGATGAGGTTCCGGTTCCCTGTAATAGTCCGGATATGCTGGAAGATCTGGTGGACCATGTAGCGGCCCCGATGTATCACGGGTGTTAATTCGGATGGGTAATCTGTCAGTAAATATCGAACTGCTTCTGCTGTCTGTATCGGCTCTGGTTATGAAACAAAGGCTAATGTAGTTATACCTCTATAGTATAGAGTGTGAAAACAAAAAAGAAATGTCCCTCAGAATGTTTTACTAGAAGTGCTATTCATTGATACTACAAAGTATTTTGGGTTGCAACATAAATGTAGTTATACCTCTATAGAATAGATTGTCAAAACACAAAACAAATGTTCCTCAGAATGTTTTACTAGAAATGATATTCATTGATACTACAAAGTATTTTGGCTTGCAACATGGTTCTTGGTTGTAGTCACATAGTAGAGGTCCAAGGTATGAGCTGGGTGCATGCGATTTATATAATTTGTTTAAAGTTGTTGTTTACATGGTGGCAATTTTAGGATAAATATGAAGTATGCTTCAAATGTTTTCAATCAAATACAGGGTAGGATTAGCAGGATCAATAGTTCTCTCCATGGTAGTTACGATGCTCCATCTCGTTTATGCTTTCCAATGAAAGAAGCTGCTCAAGTGTCCTCAACTGCTCTTGACGGTCGGAAGTCGTTCGAGACACCATCTTCAAGTGGACTTAATCGTCGGACATGGTCGCGAGCGAATAGGATTGCTGCGTTCCACGCCCGACCTTTCAGAGCGATACACGTGGTTTACTCTTTTTGTGCCGAGAAGATCACGAGCCACTCCTATTGATCGCCAGTCCCTCTGATTGGTCGCCAACAGATCGCGTATGATCGAACATTCGAACCATGGATTCTCAGTCCTACATATGAACCATTGGAACACTGGCACATCCATAATGAATGCATGTAGAGTATATATGGTGTGCATTTAACACGTTGGACTGGTAATCCAGGGATTGCAGGTTCGATCCCCCGTCTGACACTAATAAAATTAACAGTCTATCAGATGGGACGTTAAACAGAGGTCTCGTGTCGTTGCTAAACACCGTGCAGGTAAACGAACCTGAGGAGACTCTGGAATGAGTCGAACCTGAGGAGACTCTGGTATGGGTCTCTATCTGTATCATTGCAATATCCACCAAAAATCTAACGTGACTAATCTCTTCAGGAGGTGTCCCTCATATGGGCAACCGGTAGCGACGATAAATAAACGTAAAACACACAAACCTTCGTGTAGTGGTAATGTAACTAATGTATGTATTGTAGAACGTAAATGTTTAAATTTTCATATTAGAAATAATAAAGTTAGATATAAAGCAGATTATGTACCATTCGGAAATTGTTTCAAAAGTTCAAAGAATTTGATTGGTTTAAGAAAAAATTAACGTAAAACACACAGAGTGTAAAAAACGAATAATCTAATATAAGAGAGTAACATGGTAATACGGGATTACCTTCTGTATCGTTTATCTAGGGATAGCTTCTTGCGTTGGTGGTGATAGTATATAATGCACACAACTATCGTTGCCAAACACAGTAGGAACATCGGTACGCCAAGTCCAATGCCGAGGATTATTGGCAAATTATCTGCGAAGAAAAATAAACATAACTTGCTTTTATGTTTAATTTAAACATTATTTATTTCAGTATTTATTTTTTACATGTAATCATGAAATGAACATTTTACATATAATTTTACAGTAGTAGAGTGAAAGTGATTAGAACGAAAGACAACTTATATAGTTTTTCTCCCTCTTATGTGTATCGTTGCATAATAAGTGAATGTGTTAAAGCAATAATAAAGCCAATAATGGGTTGAAGTCAAAATCAATTACTGAAAAAGACATTATAGAAGGAAAATGACTACATCCCTGAGATACACGTGATGGGTTTGACACCTAAATAAAGATTAAGAGGATTTTGTTTGTATCATCGTATGCTCGAATTATATTTCACAGAATGAACATTGAAAGCATTAGAGCACGAGTGGCTCTAGCCGGTAAAGCTTTCTATATTCATAAATGAAATATTATTCGATCATTCGCTCCAGCAAACGAAGGCTGAAAAGTAATTTTATACTAAAAATGATGCAGCCGTGAGCTAATTGGCCATAGAACGTCATGTTTAGTCGACCAAAAATGACGCCATTATAGACGTCACAAATCACGTCACTGACAGGTTGAGTCCGAAAAAGTTCGCTTTGCTAACATTTCAATATGCAGCGGCTAGATACAAGTCCCAAACGGTGACATCGTGTAATCCACATCAACTATGAGAATTGATCATATGAGCGTACCGGCAAATATATCGGTGCTTAGTAGATTATATGCAAGGTCAATATGGGACTATAAGTTAAGTATTTTACCTGTATCTCCACTAAACCTGTAAAGCAAAGAGATGAAAATGTGAGTAAATATATGCTTCATATATTTCTGAATATATAACTTTCAATAAACGCATTAGCTAATCACTGTATGGTGTGAAATTACTTCAATTTTATAAACATTTACTATGACATCACAATTCTTAATGTGGCGGCCATCTTTGATGGGAACATTTACTAGATATTATATCAATTGAATAGTAGCGTAATTTAGTTTGTTTTTCATACAATTTTTCATCAAGATTGTTGGAAATCTCTCTAAGTGGAGATATTTTTCTTTCTTTAGTATTACTAATGAATGCATAATAATGTGCCTGTACATTGTATAATAATATTTAAATTGCGAACATAGACTTTTAAAAATAGGTGGAAGTTAAGTTTTTATAAATTCTAATCCATACATCATCATCAAATAAATTTAATTATCATTTAAAATGTGTATTTCAATACCCTTAAAATGGTACCAAATGTCATATATATATAACAAACAAAAAATAATTATGCTATTGCAATTAAAGAATCGCCTCCACCACCACTAATTTAGTCAGGGGTTCGTTCTGATATGGCCGGTTTGGTGAGCCGTTAGCTAGTTAAATAATGGTTACAGATTGCCTACCAGCCTGTTGCCTGGTATGCAAGAATAGAATTCGGGAAGTACTGATGTTCATAAAAAGAGGTGTCTCATAAGTCAGAAATGGCTGGCCCTTTAAATAGGAGTCACACTATAATAAACAAACACTTCATTTTACTTTAGACATTTACATGTACATGTAACTCCATTAGTTTATAAAAACCCATATAAATATTATACACAGACACAAACGTGCATTTTCTTTTCTTTTCCTACATCATAGTCGAGTTGAAAAGTAGTATTACAGCATGATATTGTAAAGATAATCGATTATATTTCGCCAAAAACTTACTCGCAGAGTGGTTTATCGTCTATGACAGAACAAATGTAGTCTGCTCCACAGCTACCAATCGAAGCTTCATATATCTGGCAGAGTAGTACATCGGAATATTCACCCAGTGTCACTGAAAAAAATGTAAGATACACAAAACGTATTTAATTTACTCTTTAGATACATGACCAAGTACATGTATATTATTGCAATGAGAAACATTGATCAGTTACCTCCCCTGAATAAATCTTTAAGGATAATCGGTAGTTTTATTAGGCTTCCTTTGAACCACTTGCTATCAAATTACATCCGATTCATTAAAGTATCTGCATATATCCTGTATCAGATATGTTACTACACACATTTAAAAAATATGTTATCCATTAAGTAACATGATTTTGATAAAATAACATTTATTATAGAGCAACATCTGGTTAGGAAACAAGAGTAAAAACAAAGGATTCCAACTGAAAGGACCAATATACATTATGACATAAATGCGACTTTATCTACTAAGGGAGGTAGTAGAAAAACACACAAGGTCGCTCATTTAAAGACGGAGCCGGGTGCCAAATACGTTAATGGAGGATGATAGACAGATACTTGCAGAATGTAGATATTTCTACCCAGCTGCCTACTCATCCCGGAAGCAATGCTCGCCGTGTTGTGGCTTGTGAATAACAGTAAAAACAAAGGTTTCCAAATAAAAAGACCAAACTGAATATATATAATATTTCGGGATAAATCAAGGCTTTATCAAATATATTTGCTTGTATTCAGTGTCATACAGTTATCTCATAAATTCTTATATGACCACACGTTTAATAACACCTGAACTAATTCTGATTGGTCACGACATGATATTGACAGCTTGCAATATACATTACATGTTGTTTATGTTCAGGTTTTATTTGTTGAAAATCAACTGCTTAATCAATAAGTGCTAAATATGAACTAGCTTAATACAGTGCTTATAAATATTGTGTCCATTATTTGTGTGAAGTTGATTGATTATCAGGGACTAATTGATTGATTATCAGGGACTAATTACTACGGAGTATGAATGCAGCTTAATGTAATAAGGCTCAAAAATATACTGGCAAACAGAAACGTTTTACTTCAAATGTATGGTATCTTACACTCGTGGTTATTTAAATCCCATGTTTTATTAAATGAGTCTTGGAATTTTGCTATTAGGCTCGCCAAAAGGCTCGCTTATAGACACATTTCCAAAACTTGTTTCATAAAATATGGCATGAAATCATCACTCATGTAAGATCCTATATTATCTGCTAAGCCATCCACCCGATTAGCGCATATGTTAGTGCGCTCGCTTCTCACAGATGCAACCCGGGTTCGATCTTCGGACCGGGAAGTATGTGAGATGGTGGTCTCCAGATCGGACAGGTGGGTTTTCTCCGGGTATTCCGGTTTCCTCCTACATGAATGACCACATTCACGCTATCATCTGCGCCAACGAGCGTGATTAATATAAGTTGCTAAAGCTTGTTTCGCAATAGTTGTAAAAGAAATAATATTTAAACATATTTGCCAAGAAAGGTAATAGAAAAACGAGCAATGTCTCTCATTAATGTAATTTCTTTGACAGAATACAATTACAATACCTGTTGTATCATCAACTACTAGACGGAGGGCATAGCTTGTATCATCGAAAATCTGAATCCCTATTTGAGCAGTAGCTATCTGTGCATTGACGACAGTTACACCTGGAACGTCCGACAACAGTACTATCATGGTGTATTCTACAATCAAACTTCCAGCCCTGAAAATGTATAAGTTAAGTCTATGTCATATTATCTATGGGATTGACTAGTTATATTAAATGTGACGTGCTCCGGGCCTATTGATCCTGCGGGCCGCAAATTTTCACGGAGTATAACAATTACGACATACCACTGCTTCATTCAAATGCAAACTATCAACTACAAAATGTTAATCCAACCCATTCATTTGTCTTCCATGGGTTCAATGTGCAAATCACAACTACAATAACAATTGAACTAACTATATATGTGATTCTGTGATCAAAAGAATTTCCTCAGTGAGGCGTGTTGAATAAGTTATAGAGCTCTAGTTAAAAAACATTTTGTTTATTTTTCCTTATCAAGAGCTCTTAATTGTCATTGTTGTTTTAATACTTCTTTACGAACGTTTATATTGTTGAAAGTATTCAAAGATTGTCTTCTTTATTTAATATGCATAAAAAAAACATAATAACATATGAAGTAAGTCAAAAATGACCCATGATCAAATATGGTATAATAGTACAATGTATTTCGGCGGTGGTCTTAATAGTTGAACACGTACAACTTAATAATAATACTACTATGTACGCTGGAACTTTTAAACCTGAAAAATATATTATATATTCCAAGAATACGTAAATAGAGAAATATTTACGTATAACTAAGAATGTGAATACCGAACAAAGACAAATATACACCAGTAAATTAGCGCATATGTTATTATACTAATATGTTTTCCCATCAAGATCTTTACTGATTGATATTTAATATAGAGCTCTAGATCAGATGAGTAGTTTACAATTATTTCCATCATTTCACGATAATATTCCTCTTATCTAGAGCTTTCCCCCAACAAAAGAGATATGGGAGAGACAGACAGAATGTGAGTGAGATAAATTTAAATACAATTTGCTTGTCTAATATTCGCTTCGGTCCAAATCTTACTTCAGGTCTGACTGACCAGTCCATATATTTGCATAGCGCCCTCAGCACCATGTTCTATCTGTTAAATAGTTAGTTAGCCGAATGTTTTGCTATATTTCTTGGAGTAATGTACAGAGAATAACTTGTCTAATATGTCTTGCCTTTGTTGTTTGTTTTATAAGAATGATTGGGTTAATTAACTATACGCAGAGATCAAATTAAATATTTAAAAGGGCTCATTCTAGTCAGAATTGTTGGGAGAAGTGAGAAAGCGCGCGATTATGTACTTAAATGGCGTTAATTAATACATTTCAACAAAATATATTTAAAATGCACAACATCACCATTAAATACAACACTTGAATAGAAGGAGTGCTTTATAGTGGACCAATGTATCGTACTGGACACAATTTATTTAAAATGTTTTTAATTATAAGTGTTTTAGGGAGAAGTGGGCCCCTAGGGGGCGAAGTCAGGGTCGCTAGGGCGAATATTTCACCCACATCGCCCTGTTATTATTAAACTAATATGTTGATCTGTACAGCTAATCTCGCATAAAAGCGGAGATAACAGGATTATTACACCACTGGTGTACTATTGCCTCATTCGAAATAGTACACTAATAGGAAACCAACAAGCAAACGAGTAACCTAATAATGGTGACGTGATAACTATAATATGTGTATCTTGTGTTTTCAAGACAATATCAATCTTAATACACATTTAACCAATTCAACATCAAATAACTGACATGGACTGGTGCCCAATGTTTTTAAACAAATAAATTAATAGGAAATTACATCTGGATCAGTTCATTTATCAAAACAGATAATTATGTCTGAAAATTGTAATAGTACTGACAAAAAGTGCAGATCCTGATGAGGCGATCTGCACTTTTTCTAAGCCTATTTAGAGGTATGTGGTGTTGAAAGGGTTAAATCTTCAATTTAGAAAACTAAATTGAATGGTTATATAGTAACACAGTAAATCTACATGTAATATTTTATTAAGTAGCTCGTACACATATTTAATTTGTTTCTGTACCTGCTGATACGTGTGTATGCTGTATGAATGTGTGTATGGTTGTGAGAGTGCTTGGTGTGAAAAAGTGATAGGGCGAGAGTGGATGAGAACTACAAAATATTCTATGTCAATATCTTATCATATTTAAATGATTATGTACTTGTAGATTGTTAATCAATTAAATTAAAAAAATGTTCTTCTCTTGCTAGTGAACTTGAATCTAAAAATGTGCACTGCTGGAAAATCTAAACAAATCTAAAAATATGCACTGCTGGAAAATCTAAACAAATCTAAAAATATTCACTGCTGGAAAATCTAAACAAATCTAAAAATATGCACTGCTGGAAAATCTAAACAAATCAAAAATATGCACTGCTGGAAAATCTAAAAATATGCATTGCTGGAAAATCTAAACAAATCTAAAAATATGCACTGCTGGAAAATCTAAACAAATCAAAAATATGCACTGCTGGAAAATCTATACAAATCAAAAATATGCACTGCTGGAAAATCTAAACAAATCAAAAAAATATGGAAAATCTAAAAAAATATGCACTGCTGGAAAATCTAAACAAATCAAAAAATATGCACTGCTGGAAAATCTATACAAATCAAAAATATGCACTGCTGGAAAATCTAAACAAATCAAAAAAATATGGAAAATCTAAAAAAATAAAAAAATATGCACTGCTGGAAAATCTAAACAAATCAAAAAATATGCACTGCTGGAAAATCTAAAAAATCTAAAAATGAAGCACTATAATCAACTGTTCTACTAGGAATGTAGCGTCTGTGAAGACATTTACACACGATTTAGCTACAGTACTTTGTGTAAAAATTAGAAAAGTAGTCCGGCTACAGCAATGATACAGATTCTGCAAACTTCCAATGTGATAGAAGATCTTATATGACGCTGAAGAATGCCACAAGGTTTATGATGTGCATAATCTATTTAAAGAAACATTACATCGCAAAAAGCAAAATGGAAAGTAGGATTTTATATAACGGTCATCCGTGCTTCTGCGTTGACGTTTGTTTGTCATCGGAGTCAATACTAAACTTGCGATAATATCTTTTAGAGACAATTTAACAAAGATTAGTCTACACATAAATATGCATAGGCCCATATGTGAGATATAGCGGTAAATCTGTACATTCAGGATACACGAGTTATATTACGCATGTATGTCGACCATATGTACATTATTTTGTTCTGTCAACAAATCGAGTATACGACGTTTGTTTATTAGTTGAAATAGTCAGTTTTTGAGGCTAATATTTGCCTATATAACAATTATACCATATAATAGGAAAACACATTCTGTAGAAATTTGCATTTTCACTGAGGTAGTGTCGCTTTAATAAAGACAGATATATTCCTATCTCCTAGTAAATAGTGCGAGACAGTGAAACTGTCTAAGAATTGCGCTATACTGATGTAACATATATGCTAATCTTCGCGAGCATGAAAGGTCGAACAGTTGGTGAAACAGAATTCCATATACTACTATACTAGGTTTATATTCAAAATACAAGAAAAAAGGTCATTGTATTGGTAACATCCCCGCATGATAAAACTGTACTCACCTTATACTGTTAATGGTGATAGTGAATGTTCCACCAGGAAGCGCTTTCATATACACTGATCTAAGCTGTAAAATAAAACAACACTGTATTATACACATGTTTGTCATCATTACATGTACATGCATATTTAATATTGTCATTATTACATGTACATGTATATTTTATATTGTCATTATTACATGTACATGTATATTTGATATTGTCATTATTACATGTACATGTATATTTTATATTGTCATTATTACATGTACATGTATATTTTATATTGTCATTATTACATGTACATTTTATATTGTCATTATTACATGTATATTTTATATTGTCAGTATTACATGTACATGTATATTTTATATTGTCATTATTACATGTACATGTATATTTTATATTGTCATTATTACATGTATATTTGATATTGTCATTATTATATGTACATGTATATTTTATATTGTCATTATTACATGTATATTTGATAGTAGAAGACATAAATATGAAACATTATATCGTTCTCACCTTTATGATTTCTCTCCCTAGTACAGACTCCAGTGGTTGCCCAGTACTTGATGCACCAACCTCCGTAAGAAACTGCCAACTCTTTCATATAAATGAGACATTGCCTGAGCGGGGCTGATATGTGATCAGTGATGATAGGTTACAGTGATATACAAGTCAGCGACCTTAACCACTCGACTACTTGTATATTTGTACTTTTACATGGCCTATTATATATATTTACACTGTACACCAATTTAGACATACAATGAATTTATTTCACCTTTTTTATTATCTAACATTTTTCTAGATTTTAATACCTTTTCGAGTATTTCCTTTTCATATGTCTGGTAAGTTAGGCTGACGTTGAGATTGTCTTGCATGGTGATGTTTAATGTCAGTACTACATGTACTGCAATATTGCCTTCTGAAAAAATGGAAAGAACAGTAGTATCGAACTTTGTACTGTTACATTGGACTTAATCCATCGAGCGGGCGACGACGTGAGCGACGACGTAAGCCGCAAGTGGAACAAGAAAACTATATATAAATATGTAATAGAAAGATGATTAATACACACTCGGATAGTGTACATACCTTAAAAATGCATACTTTAGTAATTAAATGCAAATATGTTGACACTAACACATATCGTATTTTTCTTTATTGGTTTCCAATGATTATGTTTGATATATTTTTTATCCTGTTTATTCATTTGTATTGCCCCTGTCCGGAGCATCGTTTCACTACAAGACACAACCGCACAACCACTTATGTTAGTGTGACCTTGGCAATAAAGAGCTGTTCAGGCATAATGTAGTCAAATAATAGATAAAACAATAAAACGCTGTGCCTTCATAGTGTTCAAGATAGTTTCTGTCTGAAGCTAAAAGTGAAAACAATAGACAAAGCAATGTACATGTAACCGTGAAGGAATACGAATAAACACAAGCAGTGGAACAGAAAATGCCATCGTCCACTGTTTCAAAACAGTTAAAGGTAGCATGTACTGTATGTAAAATTTTCTATTCTAACATGACCCGATATTTTTTCCCGATATATAAAGAACAAACCTACCGTTGTTAAATCTGAAATCTTAACTTAAATTTAGTATTATTCTCTACATGCACATTTATAATGTGTACATTTTCGTTGGAGAGGAATTAATATAAGGTTTACTAAAACTTGTTTCCAATCCACATTATTCAAAATTTTTAAAAATATGTATTATTCGTATGTTTTACATGTAATTGATTGGAATAAATACTGTTTAAACTAATTCTGCAATAAAGCATGGCTGCCGCTGTTGGATTTTGCCCCCCATGTACAACTTTATGGATACACACCATTAACAATTTTACATTGGAATTAATCCAGGAAATATAGTGTATAGTGTTGATAGCTGGAGGATAAGTGTCAGTACCACTGGAATACAGTCTAAAGGTATTTTAATGGGAGGTATTTCGTAAAGCCACCAACAAAATAGTATACATGTAGCACATGTTAGAACAATTATTATTTCCAAAATCAATTATATCCTACAGGATGATTTGATATGCAAAACAATATCGCAGAATATTTTAAAAATATGCCAAAAGCTTGATATTCAAATTTATCACCAAGGATTATTGAACTGTGTACTTCAGTATAACATTTTTCATTTATGAATCATACCTGGTATTTGAGTTGATGTCTCGGTAGTTGTGTCTGGAAAATAAAAGAAATTAAAATTACTGACTGATATGGAGTTCAGTAGCTGTTAATAAATTACAGAACTTCATAGATTTGAGAAGCTGTCAATAAATTACAGAATGTCATAGAGTTGAAAAGCTGTTAATAAATTACAGAATGTCATAGAGTTGAGAAGCTGTTAATAAATAACTGAATGTCATAGAGTTGAGCAGTTGCTAATACAAATAGTCAAGCAGTTGTTAGTAAATTACAGAATATCATAGAGTTGAGCAGTCGTTAATAAATTACAAAATCTCATAGAGTTGAGTAGTTGTTAATAAATTACAGAATATCATAGAGTTGAGCAGTTGTTAATAAATTACAGAATATCATAGAGTTGAGCAGTTGTTAATAAATTACAGAATATCATAGAGTTGAGCAGTTGTTAATAAATTACAGGATCTCATAGAGTTGAGCAGTTGTTAACAAATTACAGAATCTCATAGAGTTGAGCAGATAATGTTAATAAATTACAGAATATCATAGAGTGGAGCAGTTAATGTTAATACATTACAGAATATCATAGAGTGGAGCAGTTGTTAATAAATTACAGAATCTCATAGCGTTGAGCAGTTGTTAATAAATTACAGAATCTCATAGAGTTGAGCAGTTGTTAATAAATTACAGAATATCATAGAGTTGAGCAGTTGTTAATAAATTACAGAATATCATAGAGTTGAGCAGTTGTTAATAAATTACAGAATCTCATAGAGTTGAGCAGTTGTTAATAAATTACAGAATATCATAGAGTTGAGCAGTTGTTAATACATTACAGATGTCACAAGAATTAAGCAGTTGCTTATACATATAGTCAAGCAGTTGCTAATAAATTACCGAATGTGATACAGTTAAGCAGCAGTGTTAGGAAATAAATAAATAAAAGGCATAAGGACAAACATGTGCAAAATAGAAGCCTCTAACCATATAAGTCTGACAATCCTCATGTATACCGCATACTTGTTTAAATATTGCTATGCTACAGGTAGGATTTCGAATGTGTTTGGAGCAAATCTTTGGGGAAAGCTAGGGTTTCAATGCCTATTTTGGATACCTCCTTGCTAGGTCAATTCCAATTCCAGAAGCATCACTGGTTCTTTTACACGTTGAGTTTATAGCACAGTAAGCACACATACATGCGATCTCGGTTTATAGTCCATTCTGAAAGACTGTTAATACTGATAAGGATCAGAGGGGGGTCGAACCTACTATCAATGACTTCACAGTCCAACGTGTTAACTATTTGATCACTGCTATCAGTGCAGTTTATTGCCATGTTTTTGGTGGTCATGTCGTATGAGTTCAGCAGCTTGGTGGAGAGTTTTACCTTTGACACAGTTGGTGTTGTTATCGCTTCTGTAACCCACGATGCAAGAACACCGAAATCCGCCGTATGTATTATGGCAACCCTCATTATCGCTGCTGCAGTTATGTGTTTCACTGGCACATTCGTCTATGTCAAGTTCACATCTCGTTCCGTTCCAGTACGGTGAACAGTAGCATGTTCCATTTACATGGTCACATGATTGCGATGGGTTAACTGTGTTGTTTGCTTCACAATCGCATGATGTATTACAGTCCTCACTATACGAATTGTTCGAGCATTCTGAAAATTATTATTATATTTATTGAATAATTTATTAAATTATATTTATTGAATTTTGATGTTGATAATTAATTTTACAGATATATTAAAAGCCAATTTAGTGTTATTGATAATTCTGAACATTATTTATATTCATTGACTGCTTGCTCTATTTTATAGATAAATAATAGATATTGGTATATGGAATATACATAGCACAATTTTACAAAATGAAATAGTGATTGCATTGTTTTATACAAACAATTTTCAGTTCAAATTCGCAAACAAGCTTTTACAACATTAGATTAATGTCATTCTGGAGATATCATTCACTGGCGGAATCAATTGCCATGTGGGTCTTATTGTTGGTGTAGTTAATAAGTCGTCGGATGTGTATGCAAATTATCAAAGCCATAAATAACATTGACGGCCATTAATACATGTTAACGTTTGAGGTTTGTTATACGCAAAATAATTTCTGAAATCGGACTATTATTCCGGTTCAATGTCATTATTGGGGGTGGAGAATTAGTCATCAGATGTGCCTGAAAAGTTTCAAAGCAATAACTTTGACGGTTTTTGAGAAATGATATTTTGATATTTTGAACTTGTTTGATTCATAAAGAATTACTGAGATCAGAACATATTGTGGGAATAGATCGTTGTATGTGTATGCGAATGTTCAAAGCAATACATTTGATGGTATTTGAGAAATGACAATGTTTGAGTTTTTTATGATGTAAATATAATTTTTGAAATTGGACTACATGTATTAAGTATATTTGGCCAACATTAGAGTTCAAGGTCACTCTTGTGGATGTAAAGTGTTACGGCTACAGAGAACACTCATAGAAACAACATGCAAGTTAACAACGCATTAACTTTGAAGTTTTTTTTTATGATGGCATGTAGTGCAAATGAATCAACGATAAAAAAACAGAGGAAACCATTTATGAGGACCTATATACTTTTAGAGAGTATCCAGGCGTAGTAACTGACCGATGTCTCTCATTCCAAAGAGGTGTGCATATTTACGTCCATAAATAATTTGTACAGGTTGTTTACAGGGGGAGCAATATTCCAACAGCCGTAGCCGTGGTTTATTGCAAATTTAACAATGCGTAGATGTGTTCTTTGTTTATAGGAATACAATATCAAATCATGTTAGCATTTAGAATTAGTGATAACTAACACTGGTTTTCGAAACCTGCCTTATGCCTATTAAAGTATCACAGATACACTCACCAATGCAGCTATCTAAATCTTTCTTATATCCTATATGGCAAGTGCATACATGGCTACCATCCGTGTTAGTACAAAAGGAGTTCGCAAAGCAATCATGTGTTCCGGCTGTACACTCATCAATGTCCTCGGTACAGTTGAACCCTTGCCAGCCATCGGCACAGACGCAGCCGGTCACGTGATTACAGTCTGTGGAATGTTCTGTGTCACAGGTGCACTCATTAGCACATTGTTCTCCCCAACTGTTTGAACACACTGTAATTGCAAATACACGTGCATGTATCCTACACAGTTTATATAATTATGCAGTAGATTAATATATTGGATAATGAAAAGTTGTGTCCATACGGATAATGTCAGTCTGTTATTCTAAAGAATTTTTAGAATGAATGATGTACGACCCGAAGCAGTCTACAAAACTTAAATAAGTATAGTAGTATTCGGACAAAGTAAATTTCGTCACAATATTGACTATCATCAAGCATAAACAACAATATATAGTATGTTACATTGGGGACTTATTGTGGGTATAAATAATTAATCGTTGTATGTGTATGCGAACATTCAAAGCAATACATTTGATGGTATTTGAGAAATGACAATGTTTGAGTTTTTTATGATGCAACTATAATTTTTGAAATTGGACTATTAAGTATGTTTGGCCAAAATTAAAGTTCAAGGTCACTCTTGTGGATGCAAAGTGTTACGGCTACAGAGAACAATCCCTAGAAACAGCATGCAAGTTAACAAAGCAGTAACTTTGAAAACATATTTGATGGCATGTAGTGCAACGATAAAACAGAGGAATGTGCATGTATCCTACACAGTTTATATAAAAAGTTACGTAAAAGTGTTTGTTTATTATAGTGTCACCCCTATTTAAAGGGACAGCCATTTCTGACTTTTTTTATGAACATCAGTACTTCCCGAATCCTATACTTGTATGCCAGACGACAGGCTGGTAGGCAATCGGTAACCATTATTTAACTAGCTGGTGGGTCACCAACCGGCCATATCAGAACGAACCCCTGAAGAGGTTTGAAACTTCGATCCCCTGCTCCGTAGGCGGACGCCTTAAACACTAGGCCACGGAGATGGTATATAATTATGCAGTAGACTAAATTGAATAGTGAAAATTGTATCCGTAATGGATAGTGTCATCTAAATCATAATCATAATAAGAATGATGTACGACTCGAGGCAGTCAACAACACTTAAGTAAGTGTAGTAGTATTCGGACAAAGTAAATTTCGTCAAAATATGACTATCATCAAGCATAAACAACAATATATAGTGTGTTACATTGTAGAACAAGTCCACCTTCTTTTTCTTCACATCAAAGCAAAGGAGTCCAAACGCTGGCGTGTACATTGTGCTTGTATTCCTGGGCATGGTTAGCCGATCTAGGTGGTTAACCAGTACTAAGCAATGTGGGTGAAGAATATTGTTCAAGGATACTACTATTATTAATATTTTATGTGCTGTGACCGAGCATCAATACCATGCACCTCGGTTCCAAATCCGATGCTCTACCACAGGACCACGGAAACAATACTCAATACTATGTCGTAAACTCTACAGATTTCTATTCAATTCCATATTTCGATTGATGTATATAATATTGTACGTGATATAACATAGAAATGTTTAAACTAACAGTATATGCACAATAACAAAATAAAATAAGTAACATTGAGTGTTTGTGTTTTACGTTTATTTATCGTCCCTACCGGTTGACCATATGAACGACGCCTCGTGAAGAGATTAATCATTTTAGATTGTTGGAGGATAGTACAATGATACAGACAGCGACCCAGTACAGAGTCTCCTCTGGTTCTTTTACGTGCACGGTGTAAAGCACCGACATACCTCGGTCTAAAGTCCCATTTGAAAGACTGTTAATTTTATTAGGGTCAGAATGGGGATCGAATCTGCGATCCTTGGATTACCATTCCAACGTGTTAACCACTGGACTACAGACCCGTCTGTGAATGCTAAATGAACACTAAACACCTCGGTTTAAAGTCCCATTTGAAAGACTGTTAATTAACATAACAATTTACAATAACATGGAGCAAAGATCCACTACTTACAAGTGCAGTTATTTCCGGTTCCACTATATCCAGTATGGCAAGTGCAAGTGTATGAACCCACTGTGTTATTACATACGTGTGTACAGTTGTTATCAGTACCACGCACACACTCGTCCACATCTACAAATCAATGAATTAGTTCTTTATCATAAATACACTTTTAAACTTTATTTATTTTACAACGATTGCGAAAGAAGATTTAACAACTTATATTAATCACACTCTTTGATGTGGCTGAAAGCGTAAATTTGGTCTTTCGTGTGGGAGGAAACAAGAATGCCCAGAAAAAACCTACATGTTAGATCTGGCGATCACCGTACCATGTCACATAATTCACGGTTCGAGGAATGAACACGGCTTGCATTGGTGAGAAGAGGTGAGCGCGTTAACCACTGAGCTAATTGGACAGCCCGATTATAGTAAAGATAGGTATAGTTAACGTACAATGACATGTTATTTTTATTGGCTGTTCTCCTATGCATAGTGCATAGTCTGTTCCGTGTTGCCCCTATATAGCTAGGATGCAGAGTATAGGTGGCTCTATCCGGGTGTCTGTCTGTGTCTACAGTACTGCTGGGAGTGGACACGGGGTCTTCCTCCAGCAGGAAGATTCGCAATATGACCTAATATATAGGTACGCAACTCTAAGCCCAAATACAAGCATATGATATATATTTGGTGCATATAGTTTTCGTAATTGTTATTCCTTACGATTTATGATAACAATTTTGAATTCAGTTTTAAAATGAAATAATTGTTGAGGTATTGTAAACTCTAAACCCAAATACAAGCATATCATTTATTTTTGGTGTATATGGTTTTCGTAATAGTTAGTTCTTACAATTTATGATAATAATTTTATTTTCAGTTTTGAAATGAAATATTTGTTGAGGTGTTGTAATAGTATGTCCTCCTAGTACATCAGGGTACATTAACATTTTCTCGCACTTCACTGCGTTGAAGTTTTTTATTATCATTTTTAAAACAAGGCATTTATTGTAAAGTTTGTTGAGATTTGAACACAGTGAAGTGCAGGTCATTGATTAACATCGAAAATCGCCGCGTACAACGACCAGGGTACTACGGTGTAAGACAAAGAGTTGACTAGGGTACGGGTTGACCGCGTACATATATGTATGTCAGTCTCATGCGCGTATCTATGCAATCGATATCAATGGACCAATACTGCAGGAATTCAACCCTCAACCTATATATCGCAAATGGTGGGAGCTACATCTCCGAAAAAGTATCAAACACAGGAAATCATGCCAAATTTGTTGAGAAATAAAGCAGGAAAGTAAAGTGCCCCCCCCACTTGCGGGGTCGCAAAAATATTATAATGCCATAGCTGACTGTCGATTTCGCCCTGGATCGATTTGGTTTTGAATGTTTTAGAAGCACTGTCCTGTTGAAATTCGTTTGTATCTCGTATCGATTGAATATCGACAAGCTTCTACAATCAAATGGTGAATAAAAACTCTTAACCAACATTGATATTTCATTATTTGCTAATTTCAGTGAAACTGTTTCAAAATCTGATTTAAATTTAACATGTTCTTCTAAGATTGTGTACTTTCTGATCTTTGACGCTCCTACCCCCACCCCTCCCCCTCAATTGTATCGAGTAATTTTGCAATATAATTATGCTAAAGAATTTTATTTTAACCTCTAAATAATAATCAAATTAAGTCAAAGAAGTTTATTGGCAAAAAGCAAGTGATGTTCATCGACAAGTAATATGAATGGCGGCTATTTACAACAATCAGAAAAGCATGATATAGTATGTGAGTGCAACAATAATGTAGTACTTATATATTTATGGAACATAAATTAAATATTAATTATTTGAATCAAAAGTAATACAATTACACTACTCATTATATAATAATGAGCTTAATAACGAATTACATAGGCATAATTACAGTTTCCCTTTTAACTGTAGCAAGATATATAAATATAGCAAGCTTTTTAATTACTCCAGACTGAGCTGACTTCATTATATTTGCAAACTTATCTACATTAGGCCATGTATAGTAATATCTTTTTAATATAGCGATCTTAAGTTGGAATACAATGTACAAACCAATAAACAGTGATATTCTGACTCAACAACTCGAATATTACATTTAATACATAATCATTTTACCCATGCTCCGAGTTTGGGCAACATGGAAATCTTGTAGGTAATTTATTTCCTGGATTCATTTAAAACTGAACTATTATGTATGTTAATATCCTGTCTACAATACCTTCACACTTTTCACCGTTCGTCTTAGCAAAGCCAGCATTACACTCGCACATATAAGAGCCGTCTGTATCCACACACATTGAATTATCTGGGCAGTTGAATGTGTTACGTGTACATTCATCTATATTGGTGCTGCAGTTCTCTCCTTCCCAGCCGTCGTTACAGATGCAAGAACCATTAATGTTATTGCATGATTTAATATTGCGTGTACTGCATGTGCACTGGTTGATACAGCCATCACCAAATGTCCCGAAGTCACAAGCTAAAGCGAAAAAATGTATTAAAAAATTCATTGATGTTTTTGCACATATGAAACAGTGGAAGATGGCAATTTCTTTTCCATATTTGTGTTTTTACATTCCTCCGTGGTTGCACGTACTTTTGTATTATAGCTAGTTTCTGACTATTATAAACAATTAATTATAAAATAAATATTTTATAATGATTTTTATTTTGGTTTTATTGCATCTTGTAATCACCGAAATATTTTTAAATACAAATATCAGTGATAATAATAATCCAAAGTTGCACTAATCAACATAATTATATATATTATATGGAACGGAAAATAATTTAATCGAACAATTTAAGCTTAAACTATTTTACAATGATTGCGAAATAAGCTTTAGCAACTTATATTAATCACTCTCGTTGGCGATGATGATATCGTAAATGTAGTCATGCCCGTGGGAGGAAACCAGTGTACCCGTAGAAAATCCACGTGTCCGATATGGCGAGCACCATACCATCTCACATACTTCCCGGTCCGAGGATCGAACAAGGGTTGCATTGATGAGAAAGAAGCGAGCGCACTAACCACTGCGCTAATCGGAACAATTTAAATAGTTGCTTGAAAATAAAAAAAAGATTTAATGCATTTCCCTTTACATACTTCCATATGTTAACGAAACAATGGAATGGAAATGAAATAGGGCTTGACATTATAATAAAGCCGCAAACCAAAAGACATATTTCCGTTATCTAGTTTGAATCTATATGACTCGTAGCATACCTTGACATGTTCCATCACCAGCCTTCAGGTATCCAGTATCGCATTGGCAGTAGAAGGAACCGGACGTATCTATGCACTGTGAGTGTGTCGTGCATTGATGTATTGATCTGTAATCACACTCATTGATGTTGGTCGTGCAATTAGCCCCGGTCCAGCCGTCCTTACAATTGCATTTGCCGTTGGAGGTTTCACACGACAGTGTGTTTGCCATATCGCAGGTGCAGATGGATAAGCAGTCATCACCAAAGGTATCATCCAAACAAGCTTTAAAACATTATACAATTCAAAGAATATACAAATATTTGTATTGAAATTATTATATCAGACATTAATGAATCTTAACCAGTTCTAAATTCGATCAAACCACTCATATTATGTGATACGGTATTCTCAATTAATCCAACTTTACTCACACACCTCAGGGAAACATTGAATACATAGTCTCCACTGCCTGTGAAAACACTGATAAGACCATATCTTGGCCGTCATTTTGATTGGCAAGTTTTATAAACGGCAATTTCCGGATTTTACTAGTAATTCTTTAATTGCACTAACCTAATTAATGTTGGTTACTTAATATAACATTTGGTATGATTTTAAGGGTATTGAAATGCACTTTTTAAATATTAATTTATGTGTTAACAATGATATATGGATTATAAATTATACGAACTTAACTTGTACCTATTTTTGAAAGTCTATTTTCACAGTTGAAATATTAATATACAGGTAAATTATTATTTATTTGTTATTGATACGAAATTTGTGAAATGATACAAACAATATATCCATTGAGAGCTTTCCAACAATGTATGAACCATGAAATATTTTATGAAGAAAACAAAATTACGTTACAATACAATATATATAATA
Organism: Archivesica marissinica; assembly: GCA_014843695.1. Lineage (NCBI taxonomy): Eukaryota > Metazoa > Mollusca > Bivalvia > Venerida > Vesicomyidae > Archivesica > Archivesica marissinica. The sequence goes on from CM026392.1 coordinate 56,833,965, forward strand.
TCTGATCAACTTTGCCAATCAAAATGCCAACCCACATTGTGAATGATGACGTCACACGGGATCTATGCATTCAAGACATATAATTCTAGGCATAAGATTAACGAATATCCTATGAATATTCATTACATATTCATTAATATTCATATTACTATGTTAATTCAGAATACGATATCAACAAATTCATACCAATGCATGTCGACTTGTCAGTATCCAATTGGTAGCCAGACATATTGCATACACATTGATAACCACCCGAACTCTCCACACATTCCTGAGAACATGGACTTGGAACTCTGGAACATTCCTCGATATCTATAATGGAAAATGTGCAAGAATTGTTTTAGAACTCTGAATCATTCTTTGACATCTGCAATGCGAAATGTGTTGGCAATGTGCATATCATGTAGAAACATATCGTTTTTGATCTCTGGAAAATTCCTCGCTATTTGGAATGAAACATGTGTGTGGGGGTGAATGTAATTCATGTAGACACATATCGTTTTTGATATCTGGAACATTCCTCGCTATTTGGAATGAAACATGTGTGGGGGAATGTAATTCATGTAGACACATATCGTTTTTGATCTCTGGAACATTCCTCGCTATTTGGAATGAAAAATGTGTGGGGGAAATGTAATTCATGTACACAAGTATCGTTTGGAACTCTGGAACATTCTTCAATACCTGGAATGGAAACTATGATGTCAGGGTGTAAATCATGTACAAGAATCGCTTGGAACTCTGGATCATTCCGGAAAAAAAGTCTCGATATATGGAATTTCCTGCATTTCAGATAAGCTTCCCACTGTGTACAACATACTAGGAACTTAGCTATCTGTAACGAAAGGCTAGGTAATATGTAGCTGATACCACCATGTATGTCTGTAATTGCTTTAATTATACATGATTCTCCGAGGGAAGTGCCTAATGCATCATTTTCCATGGATCATTCTAGGTCAGAATTGTTGGGAGCAGTGAGAAACTGTGCGATCGCGTCCTTCAATGGTGTTAATTAATAAATTTCAACAAAATATAGTTAAAATGCACAATATGACCATTAAATACAAGGAGTACTTATAATGAGCCAGTGTAGCTTACTGGGAAACATTTTGTATGGCAATTAACAAATACATATATATTCTTCTTTCTGTTTAGGGAGACGTTGGGCCTCTAGGGGCGAAGTCAGGGTCCGTTGGACTACAATTTCGCGCAAATCGCACCCTCGAATGAGCCCTGGTTTTCAGTACAGTTATCTCATTTCTTTATTTGAAAGAATAACATGATATAAATCCTTACATAGCAGCATTATCCAGTTAAAATGCATATATATATATATCAAAACCTTTTTCAAAGAAAGTGTTAAACCAAAATCCGGCTAATTCATTTTCTTTCAGTTTGCTTTCTTTAACTTGTTTAAAAACAAACGTAGTCGGATTTCTGTTTAAAACTTTCCTCTTAGGAACAATCAACATATCATTTATATATAGTAAATGTGTTTGCTCAAATCATATTTCACTGAATGAACAGTGAAAGCAATATTATCGCAACATGCCCTGGATTTGGATGTTCATGAGTGACATATAATTCGGTCATTCACTTAAGACAAAAAGCATATTAACATGCGTTTTATTTTAGGCTGACAATTGTTTTTATGATAGAAAACAATACAATTGTGCAGTAGATGGCGCTAGAACGTCGTTCTTAGACAATGTCAACAAATGACACCAGGATTTAGCCTGACAACATTCACATTGACAATATTTAAAACTGCAGTGGCTGGACACCATAAAGCAGCTAACACGATTATGTTATTCCATTGATTTCAACCACATTGACAATATTTAAAATTGCAGTGGCTGGACACCATAAAGCAGCTAACACGATTATGTTATTCCATTGATTTCAACCACATTGATACTATTTAAAATTGCAGTGGCTGGACACCATAAAGCAGCTAACATGATTATGTTATTCCATTGATTTCAACCACATTGACAATATTTAAAACTGCAGTGGCTGGACACCATAAAGCAGCTAACATGATTATGTTATTCCGTTGATTTCAACCACATTGACAATATTTAAAACTGCAGTGGCTGGACACCATAAAGCAGCTAACATGATTATGTTATTCCATTGATTTCAACCACATTGACAATATTTAAAACTGCAGTGGCTGGACACCATAAAGGAGCTAACATGATTATGTTATTCCATTGATTTCAACCACATTGACAATATTTAAAACTGCAGTGGCTGGACACTATAAAGGAGCTAACATGAGTATGTTATGCCATTGATTTCAAACCAGTGGAATAACATATTTTAGTTCTCTAATAAATTTCAATTCAACGAATGCATATCACATACAACACAATGTCTAACAGACAGAATATGGTTAACCTCTGACAAATAATTAAAATATGAGTAAATAAACGAACCAATATACTCCATACTTACAAAATAATGGACGTTGAGCTTACCTGTACAGTTTGTGTTTGATCCCTGAACGAGCTGGTACCCGGCCTTACAGAAACAAGTATCAACATCATTTACCGAAGTACAATCTGTGTTCGCAAGACAGACATTTCCGGTGCACTGTTCTGAGGCTAAATGAGATAAAATGTGATGCTAATGCGCACTGTAGGGAAACCAACACAATACACATGAAATCAGTAGCATAATAACAGCCATCCTAAACTTGCCGGTATTCAAGATTATACTGGTGAACTTAATACCAAGGCAAACATTCAAAAATTACCCGTTTAACATATGTGTTCTATGTGTCGACATATGCTGGTTGTCCTACAGAACGACACCTTCATTGAATTATACAAGTACCGTTATCGATAGGTACATTTAAATTAGGTTTGAACGTTCTTAAAGTCAATCATGTGGCTCCTGAGACACTTAATATGAGACTACAGGCGTGCTAGTGGTTATGGTCGTTGGCTTCATATAATTTGCCCCTCATCACGGTAGGTTGGAATCTTATTGGGTGTACTTAGTGGGGAAGCTATCCAGTTAGCTCGCGGAAGGTCAATGGGTCTATCTTGGTGGCCGTCCGTGTGCTCGGAATGACGCCTAGTGTCTTCACAAATAATAGAGTTAACCAAAGCGATTCATGTGACTTTATATACCCAAAATAATTTGGATATAAATAATATCCGTGATTAACCTATACAAGTTTAGAATTATTAGTTCGATAGCGACACACGTTCTTACAACGATAGTTTAATCGCTCTCGAGACCACATACCTGATGCAACACATCGCCACAAGTCAGAGAGAAGAGGCCATGTGAACATAAGATAATTGACACCTCTGCACTATAGATATTTTGATGGGGATCGAATTCACAACACTATATTATTACTAAGATATGTTTTTGCCCGTTATTTGCCTACAACAATAATGTATACCATCCAGATTGATACGCTGTGTTTTCCAGTATATATCACGTTTTCTGGTTTGATACGACTCGTGGCTATATCAAACCAGCTCTTGAGAAAATAAAGAATGTACACTACGTGTTAGTTTGTCTAACTTCCTGTAACGTCTCTGTGTGTTAAATTTGACAGAAAACAGATGTTTGTAGTTTCGTGGTAATATTTTAATCGTTTTCGTGTATTAAATTCATATCAACGTAATAAAGAGTTTATTACGTGGTGATAGCTAGGCTGATAGGAAACTAGCTACGTAATAACTCTGTACTGATTTCTGAAAGTCGCACTAATTATATGTTGAACTAGGGGCCTCCGTGGATGATTGGTTAATGTATTGGACTTCTAATCACTTGCCCCTCACAGCTGTATGTTTGTATCTCACTGGGACTATCGGTTCATAGTTGCTTCCAAAACAAAGAAACAAATATATATATAGAACAGTGTTAGCTTAAGACGCGAACTGTTTGGAGTTCGAGCCCCATTGGAGCCGTTACGATATGTTAGGCAAGGCATTTAAATTCCATGTTGCATCTTCTCTCTCCCTCGTGGCGATGGACTCCATCAGAAATGAGTTCTCGAGCGTGATTAATATAAGTTGAAAGAACTTGTAATCGCAATCGAGTTAAAATGTATTTGTATAAACTAGGTGGAAATGGTGTTCAATGATTCAAAAGACCTGAGCTATTGCAATATCTCCGAGATCAGAAAACTGGAAAGCCTACGGACCAGGATGTACAATGAATACACGAGTTTGGCATATTTTCTATATATGGACTGTCTGTCCAAGCCTAGATTCCAGTCTGTCGATTTGTCACTGTTTTAGTTTTGGCAAAATGACAGTATCAGAAACTCAATACGTTTAATTAATGGTGTGGGTGTTTACCAGTTTAAACATATTTTATTTCACAATCTAATACATATTGAACGATGCATACATTACACATATCAAAATAATGAAAAAGTATTACAATGAAAGACAGAGTCTTATATAATTTTCTCATGTGCTTAATGGGTATTTAATAAATATGTATATATGACAGACAAGGCAAATATATCGATGACTGTTCCCAAGCTAGGACTGTCCGTGTGAATAACATGGATTCCATAAACACGGTTATTCCAAGTTCCTATTGTATGAAATTACGAATAGAACATGGTGTTGTATTAATTGAATATGGAACACTATTCTTACGTATACACGCTTTCCTGTCCGTCAAATCCAACTTGAATCCCGGATAGCAAGAACACCGATAGCTGCCTACCGTGTTTGTACACACATGGGAGCAATCATTCTGACGTTCACACTCGTTGAAATCTGTTTTAAAGTAAATTAAATACGAAAGTTAAACAGTTATTATACAAAACTGTCGGTGTTTTACAATGCAACAGTGGTAATGATGTTGTCCACAATGCAACAGTGGTAATGATGTTGTCCACAAGACAACAGTGGTAATGATGTTGTCCAGACAATTGCTTGACATAAATATGTACACCATTGTACAAATTTAAAGTTTGCCCTATTTTGTAAACCAATCAAAAACCTCTATTTCGTTTAAAAACACCGAAATTATTTACATATTACGACGTATGTTACTTATTGGTTGCATGTCTATATGTGATATTGGACGCTCCGCCTACTGAGATGCAGACAGAATGTGCATGCAACTCGGATAGTAGAGCTCACTGTACTATACAAGTAGATATGTGGAGACCAAAGGTATAATGTACTATTGGGCGGAGCAAACTGTCAATAAGCGAAGGTATGTGAGTACAGCTACCCACTGCGCATGTACCATGGCTGCTGCCATGCGGTGAGCATCAAGTTCAAAGAAATGACGTAACTGTGGGAGGTGCAAACTGTAGGTTTCTCAATGATCACATATAAGGTTATATACAAAATAAGTGCTGCCATTTGCTAATGCTCTCTTGAATTTTGCATATAACCTAAGTTATACATGTAAATGATCGATAACCTATACTTGTAGTTTTTTTTATCATTGTCATGCAATGTTCTTCACATCAACATATCTCGCTGACAAATACTGTATAGTATTCATATATATATTTCGGGTTTTACGCCTGCATCAGCACCATTTCGGGCTATATCGCCGGCGGGCAGTTTACCTAACAACACATTTCCTGGGCAGGCTCCAGCGGTTAACCAGTACTTGGGTGCACCAACCTCCATAAGAAACTGCCAACTTTTTCATATAAATGAGACACGGCCTGAGCGGGGCTCGAACCCGTGACCATCAGCGATGATAGGTTACAGTGATATACAAGTCGGCGACCTTAATCACTCGACCATGGAGACGGAGTGTGTATAGTAATTGTCCAATAATTATTAAACCAGTGTATTGTGAATTTATGTATATTTTGATAATAAATATTGTGTTTGATTTGTATTTTGCATAATGAATTGTATGTGTGTTTTAAAATATAAATAGGGTTGCCCATATGGAGCCTCAAAAGTGAAATACAATATGTGTGCACAAATTAAGCCCAAAACAGATTATATGTGTACACATGCACTTTCGTTTTCAAATCATCTGCTTAAGACATCAATTTGTTATAACACTTATTATGAGCAAATTACATGTATAGTGCAATTTCATTGGGTGAGCAAGGACCGTTAGGCGAATCAATGCGTGTGGCTATTAATAGCGATAAACGCATATAACGGTTTCAAAAGTGATGACATTTAAAGCTTAGTTAGATTACATGTCATACATATAGATGCTCCTTTATTATCATGAGCGTATTAGGTGCATAAGAAGATTTACCCTTGCACGTTTTTCCATTCTGTGTGAAGCCAGTATTACAGCTACAAGTGTAGCTGCCGTTAGTATTGGTGCAAATCTGACTGCAGTCGTTGAGAGAACTGCTTGAACACTCGTCCACATCTGCCGAAATAAACATTCATATGCACTGCTCTAATGCATTCAATGTAATTATATAAAGTAAGTAAGTAAAGTGTTTGTCTACTATAGTGTCACCCCTATTTAAAGTGCCAGCCATTTCTGACTTATGAGACACCTCTTTTTACAAACATCAGTACTTCCCGAATCCTATGCTTGTATGCCAGACGTCAGGCTGGTAGGCAATCGGTAACCATTATTTATCATGCTGGCGGCTCACCAACCGGCCATATCAGAACGAACCCCTGACGAGATTCGAACCTTCGACCTCCCGCTCCGTAGGTGGACGCCTTAACCACTGGGCCACGGAGACGGTGTATATGTAAACCAACGTTATTGAATCAGAATGGTACGATTCCAGTTGTGTTGATGTCAACAAACTACTGCTCTAGTAAGTAAGTACATTCTTTATTGCGAGAGTAACCCATTTATCAAGACTAATCTTCCATGGGACTCTCTTAAATGTAAAACATATTAATACACACATGACATACACAAACAACTGAAATAAACGACATGTGGTATTAGAAGTAATAAAAGTAAGAACGCATCCACATAAAGTGTGTGCATGGATTATGAACAGTAGTGGACGGTATTACAACATATTAGACACCCAACCATTTTAAACAATTCGATTTAAACAAAGTAAGTGAGCTGAGCAGTTTGCATTTTCAAGGGTAGACAGTTGCAAACAATTGGTCCCGAGTATAAAATACTCTCACAATTTGTGTTGGGTATATACAAATTTAGATTTGTATTTGAACGAAATGTTAAAATACGTTATTAGTTTGTGACTTTTGTTGAAACATGTCATGGCAATAAGTGGGATATAAGACATGAAACATGCTTTAAGATAAAAGACTCATCGATCAGGTCAAATCCCTGGATGTTAAGAAACGTCAAAGCTAAGACATCCATTGTCATATTAGAAATGGCTGGCTCTTTAAATAGTGGTGACACTATAATAAACAAACACTTTACACTTCTATACTCATTGCACCACTGTCACACATATTAAGGGAGTGTACAATAAACGAGATATAGTGCAACACCATTAAGATTATTAAAGTAACACTATATCGACACTATCGTATGGAATCAAAATATTATAAAATTTGAAATTGTACATATAAGTAATAAGTAGTTACTACACATTATTCATAATAATTTGAATAATTATTTTCAGTCAATTTAACAAATTGAAAGTCACTTTCCTGAATAGGATTACAATGCCCGGTGTACATTCGGAATGCATCACCCTCCATCGGCAACAACCGTTGTTGCGTCACGCTTACTGTTGCTTACATGTATCATTGCACTATCCTCCAAAAATCTAAAATGACTACTCTCTTCCGGAGTTCTTGACATATGGGTAACCGGTAGAGACGATACATAAATGCAAGACACACACACAAACAGAAAAACAGATTTCACAATAAATGTGGATAATATGATCTATTATAGCACATCCCAGCAATGACGAAACACATCCACAAACGATAATACATAAGTTCTAACAATTAAGACACATTCATAATTATTGATAACGAAACTGCACTTGGTATTTCTTAAAGGTTAGTGTACATTTATGAAATCATGTATGTTATTTTTAATGTCATGACTTACCTGCACAAGATCCGCTTCCATCTTGCTCATATCCAGTTTCACAAGAGCATACATAGGATCCGGGTGTGTTGGTGCATTTCTCGTGTAGCCCAGTGCATAGAGCACTGGCACACTCATCCTTGTCATTTTCACAAGTATCCCCAATCCATCCAGACTCACATACACAGCCTGTCTCAGAGTCGCACCTGTTAGCACCCACGCCACAGTTGCAGTCGCTTGCACAGTTCATACCATAGTGATACTCATCACATGCTGTAGATAAAATGTCCTTTCATTGTAAGTCAGTAGTCTGAATTGGGCATCCGTGAATGAGTGAAGGTCGTGAGCGGTTAGTTTAAATTTATGTATTTACGACGATTGCGAAGCAAGTTTTAACACCTTATATTAATCACTCTCGTTGCACAGATGATAGCGTAAATGTGGTCATTCGTGTGGGAGGAAATCGATGAAAAAACATGTCCGGTCTGACGACCAACATACCATCTCACATACTTCCCAGTACGAGGATCGAACCCGGGTTGCATTGAGGAGAAGCGAGCATGCTAACCATTGCGTGGTATCATGAGTGGTCGAGGTCATATACTTCATATATCTGGTCGCTTGTCGCTCAACAATGTACGAGTCACATTGGGTGAGTCGATTTCTTAAAGTGAGGAAGCTATACTGTTGACTTACGGAAGTTCAGTGGTATTACCCGGGTCGGAAACAACGCAGGGTCAGTATAAATGAATACCAGTATATAAAATAGATATTAGCCAAAATCATTGGACGTGTATCACGTTGGACTGGTAATCCAGCGATCGCAGGTTCGATCCCCCGTCTGACCCTACTAAAATTAACAGTCTTTCAGATGTGACGTTAAACCAAGGTCTCGTGTCGGTGCATACATCGTGCACGTAAAAGAATCAGAGGAGACTCTGGAATGGGTCTCTGTCTGTATCATTGCACTATGCTCCAAAAATCTAAAATGACTAATCTCTTCAGGAGGCGTCGCTCATATGGGCAACCGGTAGCAACGATAAATAAACGGAAAACACACACACTCATTGGAAGTCATACAGAAATTGTATTCATTAGCATAGATAGCACATTCATTTCGTGATCCCTGAATTCATGTTTCTGCACTTCTAGCTAAACGCATATCGAGGAAATACAAACTTTTGTGATCACCTGATCATACACTAATAATCACAAATAGCCTCTATTTCTTATAGATGTTGAATGAACATTAACGTCGTAATGCCGCGTCTGATCAGGAGCTATGTTATTTGCTATTCAACAACGTGCTTTAGCTCCACTATCCGAATAGCAAATAGCATAGAGCCTGATCAGATGGTTTGCAAGGGTGATTTTATCTGCCACTAGCGTGTAATGGGTTAAGCTGGTTTCTTCAAGTCTATCGATTGGGTGACCAAGTGGTTAACTAACTTGACTTGCCCCTCACTGCTGCAGGTTCGAACCGCGTTAAGGATGTCGAATTCTTCAACTGCAGGACGGTATCCAACTGGCTACCCCAAGTGCCCGTCCATGTCGGAAATACTGCTCGAAGCGCATCCACCAAAAACAATTGGAGAGTCGCCATCTGCACAAAGCTGTGTGCTACTTTAAGCCACAAAATAAAACAAAAGCAAACACACTTAGATTCTTACCTCTGCATGTTCTCAGATCATTCTCCAGTTTAAATCCCAGGCTGCAAAAGCACTCGTACCCCCCAGGCAGATTAGTGCACTTGTCCGATTCACCGCACTCATTCAGATTTAGATCAGCGTCACATTCGTTTACATCTGCATTATAAATAAATATTTGCCATTCCACAATCAGGAAACAGGCGGATCTGTAGTCCAGAGGTAACACGCTTGACTGGTAATCCAGGGATCGCAGGTTCGATTCCCCACCAGACCCTAATAAAATTAACAGTCTTTCAGGTGGGACTTTAAACCGAGGTCTTGTGTCGGTGTTTTACACCGTGCACGTAAACGAACCAGAGGATATTCTGGAATGGGTCTGTCTGTATCATTGCACTATCCTCCATAAATCTAAAATTACTAATTTATTCAGGAGGCGTCGCTTATATGGGTAACCGATAGCGACGATAAATAAACGTAAAACACACACAATCAGTAACATCTTCGAATACGATGACACTGGATCACAAGGTCATTCATTTATTATGCTAATACATATTGTAATAATTAAATCCGTTGAAAATATTTTAGAAATATTTAATGTGATGACCTTTCTTGCTAACCTATTGCTTGCGATATCTTAGTGATGTGAAATGTGATAGTTGCAAAGTCAAGTAAGAATGCTAAAACTTAAACATAACTCTAACCCTATCATTTGCTTTCATTAGTTTATACAAATTTATTTTAGCTCGATTGCGAAACAGGTTCTTTCAATTTATATTAATCACTCTCGAGACCTCATTCCTGGTGGAATTCATCGCCATGAAGGATAGAGAAGAGGCAACGTGGAATTTAAATGCCTTGCCTAAGGGCACAATCGTAACGGTTCCAGCGAGGCTCGAACTCCGGACCGTTCGCACCTGAAGTGAACGCGCATCCACTGCGCTATCACGACTTCCATTACAGATACATATTATGACAAATCAATATCGCTTGTATTAACTGGAATTCCAATATAACGTGACAGGGAGATGAATGTTTTATGTGTATGTACTTGATTTACCAATGACAAACACAATTTACACTTGACTTATCATAATAGATTGTATATGTAAACATGATAATCGTAAAGAAAGCGAATTCCATCTATAATATTCCTTTTTTGCCAGAGACTTCATTTATTTTATTTTTAGTCACACGATACAATGCATATTACAAAGTAAAAATTATATCATATACATAAGCTATATAATAATTCGTACTCAATTAATGTTACAAGGACATGTCATCAATTTACTTCCCATGATAGTATCTAACAGATATTTGTGTAGAATGCAACATTCATACTCAAACAAATCATAGAGTGGTGGAACCTATGCTTAGCGTAAATCCTACATATCATGGCATATCAAAAAAGTTAAATGCACTTGCCGTATTTTATTATTTTTGTTAAGTCGTGAACTCAACTTTCAAAAAATGTTGTTGCAAATGTTAGCTTCATTACGTGACCATGCGGCTCAATACAGCTATCGCAACGGCACCTGTTTCCATGTGGAACTAGATACTTTAGGATAACTATGCACGGCGTACATGAACGTTTTTATTTATGCACGTTTAAATATTGAATATATTATTTTGACTTAGTAGCATCAATAACTAACAATATTACAACTCATAAGAAACTTTTTTTCTGGTTATTTGTACATTTTCTTCCAATTCGGTTAGCTACCTGAAATACTCATAAACCTCATCATTTCGGTGCCAAAAAAAATCCCATCAAGTTGTCTGTTTATATTCGGCTACTGAACCAGTCAGGTGACAGTTACATTAGGCTACCGGCATGCACAACATAATGCTATTGAACCATGCTTCACCTCTGTCAGCGAACATAGGTTAAAACTATTTAAATATTTTAAATACGGATGTAAATGGGAAAATTACGCCGAGCATAGGAATACGCCGAGTGCCAGTATGTTATACTTGGGTTATTACACGGTTACTTCCCTTGTGTGTTTCTCCGCCATTGATGTGTTCACGTCGCGTAATTTTACTGATTAAACAATCTGTTTATTAAACCATTTGTCTGGTGTCTTTCTCGTTCTGGCGTGGTGGCAGCGGTCTTAAAGTACCTACGACGCAATCGCTTTACTCTACAGACTACAAAAACAGACGAGAAATCGACATTTTCCATTACGAAGGACAGACAAGACATCCAATTCCGTGGTATTTGCTTCATGGTTAAGAACTAAACAGTACCAAAACAATGGCTCACAACATTCGAACCCCAAAACAATGGTCGTTGAGCAAACAGGAGACAATTTCATCGTTTGAAGCCTGGCGACAAACCCTTTTGTATACATTATCCCTTGATGCACCCTTTATTGTGGATGGGACTAATTGGGGTCGGAAAACACTGGGCTCACCACTTCGTGGATTCACTGACGACGCAGAGGATGATGGAAAAACAGCAGCACAAAGAGTGGCACTTCTTGAACTAATGTTGGGCCAAATAGCTAACTATTGTCCTATAATATCGAGAAATACAATCATTAAGAACTCGACTAGCATCAATACTGTCTGGCAGACCATCCGTCAACATTTCGGGCTACAGACTACAGGTGGTCACTTTCTTGACGGCTCGCAAGTTTTGTTGACGATAGTTTACTTCGGAGAGGTGGACCTATCAGCCATCACGATGAGGTACCGACGGCGGATGAGGAACTTACGCCTACCGTGGAAAACTTTATCATAATAACATGGCTCCGACTTATTCATGCAAGTTTATCAGCACTTGTGAAACAAAAATATGCCACATATTTAAGGTCTAGAACATTGGCTTCATTGAAACCTGAAATATCCCTTGCCATTCCCAGCCTCATTGATGAAGTTCATACCCTTGCTGAAGCAAGAGTCATTCAGAAAGACTTTCACTCCAAGTTCAAAACCTAGTCGCGGATCTCCATCCTGCCCTCTGTGTAAACAAGCTGGTCGCCCAAAATATCAGCACTTTCTGAGCAACTGCAAGTATTTACCAGATGAAGACAGAAAATACATGACCTCTTCAAGTAGAATCCGCCAAACTACAAATTTAGAGTCGGATGACCAGCCAGAAGACGTCACATTTCCCGATGACACAGAAAAAGACGCGCCTACTTTTAGCCAACGAGTCACACCATCACTTAGGCGCGTTAGCACAAAACAGTCTCCCTCCATGAAGACCTTCTTTAGACAGTTTCCAGTTGTAATAACTATTGATAGTGGTGCAGAAATCAGTATGATCAAACAGTCAGTGGCAGATCAAATTGGGGTGCCCATTAGCAGGACTAAACAAAGTGCTCTCCAAGCAGATGGCGTCACACCCCTAAATATTGTTGGGGAAACTCATATCACACTTGCAAGGGGCGATAACAAACTGTTTCTGGATGCTCTAGTCGTAAATAACCTGGATGTGGATGTGTTAGCCGGGATTCCATTCATGACAGCCAACGACATAGCTATACATCCGGCCAAACACGAGATTACAATAGGTGAGGTTGACAAAGTACATTATGGAATAGACAATACAAAAAGTCCAAATAATGATGTACGGCGCACTCAAGCATTTGTGTTACGATCACAGCCACATAAGACAGTCATATGGCCTGGCTCCTTTCTAGAAATACACTTACCACCTGAGATAAATCCTGAAGACACCGTAGCTATTGAACCAAAAGCAGTCACCTGTGGCCATACCCACAGATCGTTGAAGCTGTTGGAGGACGTATACGAGTAGTCAATGATACCAACGAACCAAAGCTCATACGTCAACATGACCACAATACACACACTTCTCAAAGTGAAAGCAATCAGTTACACATTGAAAGTGTTTCCATTGATCCAGATAACATACTCCAAGAAAAAGACAGAGTTAGGTTTCGAGATCTACTAACACAGCACAGTGATGTTTTTACACCTACACGTAATGGGTATAATGGTGCTGACGGCAAATTTGAGGCTACTGTCAATATGGGACCTGTTGAACCCCCACAGCGTAAAGGTAGAGTGCCACAATACTCAAAGGACAAACTCGTAGAACTGTAGGAAAGATTCGATGATTGAGAGAAACAGGGTGTATTTGCCAGGCCCGAGAACGTGGGTGTGACTGCAGAGTACTTAGACCCCTCATTTCTTGTCAAAAAGCCACAAGGAGGTGTTCGTCTAGTGACTGCCTTTGCAGATGTAGGACGCTATAGCAAACCCCAGCACAACTTAATGCCAGATGTTGATTCTACACTCAGGGCTATTGGACAATGGAAATATTTGATCAAGACAGACCTCACCAGCGCCTTTTATCAAATCCCACTTGCTAAACAGTCTATGAAATATTGTGGTGTTGCAACTCCATTCCGAGGTGTACGCGTATATACTCGCTGTGCTATGAGCATGCCCGGGTCAGAGACAGCCCTGGAAGAACTTATGTGCCGTATCCTTGGTGACCAGGTACAAGATGGCCATGTTGCTAAGTTAGCCGATGACCTATATTGCGGGGCCAACACAATTGATGACTAATTACACAACTGGCAAAACGTCCTTAGAGCCCTACAGAGAAATGGTTTACACCTATCAGCACCCAAAACTGTGATTTGTCCGAGAACAACAAGCAATCTTGGATGGATTTGGTCTTCTGGTCAACTTTCCGCAAGTCCTCACCGTATTGCAACGCTATCAACCTGTGCCCTTCCAGAAACTATCCATTGTTTACGTTCGTTTGTTGGAGACTACAAATTTCTTGGAAGAGTTCTTCCTCATTATTCAAGATTTCTTAGCCCATTAGACGACATATCAGCAGGCAAAAAATCCCAGGAAAAGATCATTTGGTCAGACTCATCCATCAAGCTATTTAGAGACGCTCAGTCAGCTCTTACTAACCACATATCTATTGCCATACCTAGGCCTACTGACCAGTTATGGATAGTTACAGACGGTTCGGTATCACGACATGGCATTGGAGCAACATTATACGTTATGAGGAATGAGAAATTGCTCGTAGCTGGATTCTTTAGTGCTAAGCTGCGCAAACACCAAGTAAATTGGCTACCATGTGAGATAGAAGCTCTTAGTATTGCAGCCGCCGCAATAAAACATTTTATAATTTGTAATACAATCTACATCTAAGTCATGTGTTTTAACAGACAGCCAACCGTGTGTTCAGGCAGTGGAAAAACTATGCCGTGGCGAATTTTCAGCTAGCCCGAGAGTGACATCATTCCTGTCTATTGTTAGTCGTTACCAACTCAGCGTCCGCCATCTTGCAGGTTCAGCAAACGTGCCATCCGACTTTTCAAGCAGGAATGCACCAGAATTCAATGAGCCAAACTGTCAACTTTGCTCATTCATATACACCACAGAAGACTCGGTTGTTCGCTCAATACATATTGAAAACATCATAAACAAGTCAACACGTCTACCATTTACAACTCGGTCATCATGGTTACAGATCCAGTCAGACTGTCCAGACCTCCGCCGAACACGTGCTCATCTTAAACAAGGCACGCGTCCATCAAAAAAACTCACCAACATCAAGGACGTTAAGCGTTACCTACAAACAGCCACTTTTGCAAAGGACAATTTAATAGTAGTTAAACGCAGTGACCCCTTCTCAACCTCTTCAGAACTTATAGTGGTTCCACGCTCCGTACTAGATGGATTAGTCAGTGCTCTACATATTAAACTGGACCACCCAACTAGACACCAACTTGAGCTTGTCATAAACAGGCACTTCTTTGCTTTAGACCTGCATAGTGCCATTGAACGGGTAACTTCACAGTGTCATTTATGTGCCTCATTGCGATCTTTCCCAGACTGCGCATCCAAACAGACTAGTGAGGACCCCCCATATGTCATAGGTGTTTCATTCACAGCAGATATTTTGAAACGCAATTTACAAACTATTCTTGTGGTGCGTGAAACTGTAACAAGTTACACAAAAGCTTGTATCATCACCGACGAAAGAAGGGACACAATCCGTGAAGCTTTAATGTGTATGTGTACATAGTTGCATCCCTTAGATGGTCCCCCAGCTATTATTCGTGTAGACCCTGCGCCTGGTTTTATATCTCTTCAGTCAGACACTTCATTACAAAAGTTGAACATTGTTTTAGAGATCGGGCGCGTTAAAAACATTAACAAAAATCCTGTCGCAGGGAAAGCTATCCAAGAGTTAGAACATGAAATACTACGCTATGAACCCGGGGGAGGCCCAATCTCGAAATTAGACCTTGCCATTGTTGTCGCAAGATTAAACTCACGTCTACGAAAATCTGGTCTTTCGGCTCGCGAGTTATGGACACAGAGGTCACAGTTCACCCATGATCAACTCCCCATTTCTGAAAGAGAGCTCATTCTACAGCAACACGAGTCCAGAAATTTGAATCATCAACACAGCGAAGATTCCAAGTCGAAACATCACCGCCACAGGCCATCAGATCGTGTGTGTATAGGTGATATAGTGTATTTGTTCTGTGATAAAAGCAAGTTGAAAGCCCGTAATAGGTATCTTGTGGTTTCATGTGATGGAGAGTGGTGTTTTGTGAAAAAGTTCTCCGGTAGTCAGTTACGTGCCTCTAGTTATAAAGTGAAACAAAGCGAGTGTTACCGTATTCCAAGTGATTTCAGTGATATTCATTCCGAGCATTCGTGTGTGCCTTTTGATCATAGTCATATGTCTGATGACGAGAGTGAATCTAGTTCTACAATCAGTGAACCCCCGTCATTAGTTACAATTCCAACAACATTGTCCACACCTGATACCAGTCAACAAGACGTTGCTCCCATTCCTATCTTGATTGGTGTACCAGGAACACCATCATCTCCAGGTCTCGAGAACACCGGTGACATTCATGATGACAGTCATAACATACAAAAAAGGCCACAACGCATCAGAAAGCCACCGGCTTACCTATCTGACTATATTTAGTAGGGAAACAACACTACAAACAGTGATTACATTAGGTTATTTTAGTGAACATTGATAGTATGTCCTAGCAGTGAGGCTAGCAGAACCAGTATTTCAGTTTATGTCAGTTACTAATACCTATAATTTGGAAGTGTAGTGATTATGTATCACTGTTTATAACAATTTAACTCTTCAGGTAGAAGTTTGTAGTACATTGTTTTGTTTCTGTTTGTTATTTCTAATTACTATATGGATAATAGTTTGGTTTATTATAACAGCATCTGTGCTTACCTTTAACACTACGGTTTATCATATAATTTCTCGTCTAGTATTACTTGCTTGATATTGTATCATGAAAGTTAGCTTGACATTGTATCATGAAAGTTATACTGAATAATGTTCAGTATTTGAGTACAGGAATCTTTTAAAGAAAAAGAGGTAGCGCCAGTATGTTATACTTGTTGGTTATTACACGGTTACTTCCCTTGTGTGATTCTCCGCCATTGACGTGTTCACGTCGCGTAATTTTACTGATTAAACAATCTGTTTATTAAACCATTTGTCTGATGTCTTTCTCGTTCTGGCGGAGCATAGGTTCCACCACTCTATATATTAACCATTTCCGCTCTACTCTGACCTACGAAATAGGCTTTGTATATACTGAAACCAAAACTAGCAAGTATGACATTTATATAGAAATGGTCAGGTAGCCATATTTTCTGTCGGATTACAATATTTCTAAGTAATCATAAATCGGTAATTATTGCGATATGTCGCATCTATAATATTCGTACCTATGCATGTCTGGTTATCTTCACCGATAATATATCCCGTGCTGCACGAGCATACTGGTGACTGATCTATCACCAAGCATATATCAGAACAGCTAACATCCGGAAAAAGAGTGCATTGGTCAGAAACTGGAAAAAAGGAAGTCAAATTAATGATAGAATATTTAGTATACATTCAATCCTGTGTTAGTGGTCATCTCCATTAAGCAGCCAACATGTATTAAGCAACACTTGTACTTGGACTAAAACAGCCACTTGCTGTGAGTCCCTTGGTAAAACCTGTTGCCCAACCCATTTGCTTCTAGATTTTATTATTACATTGTTCAAGTATAAGCATAGCATTGCAGTTGTATCATTTTGCTCATATAGTTATTATGTTTATATTTGTAATTGTATTGTATATAAATAAGCAATACAATATGATTAAACTAAACCAAACTTGGCTCGCAGATTAAGACAGGGTTGACTGTATATCAAAGTGTAAATGGAAGAATCAAACAATTTATTGTAATATCAACTGGAATTAAAGCTATGCATACATACTAGTAGTACCAACACACGAAGTGCAAATGCCAGTCAGAGCAGGTATGTGTTAATAAACGTGGAGTTACACAATCAATTGTGTGTGTTTTACGTTTATTTATCGTCGCTACCGGTTGCCCATATGAGCGACGCCTCCTGAAGAGATTAGTCATTTCAGGTGTTTGGAGGTTAGTGCAGAGAGACAACAGATTCCAGAGTATTCTCTGGTTCTTTTATGTGCACGGTGTAAAGCACCGACACGAGACCTCGGTTTAACGTCCCATCTGAAAGACTGTTAATTTTATTAGGGTCAGACGGGGGATCGAACCTGCGATCCCTGGATTACCAGTCGAGCGTGTTACCACTGGACTACAGATCCGTCTTATATGAGGTAGTATGAGCAGGTACTTGTCTGTGTCGGGTTTTACTCCTGCATCAGCACCATTTTGGGCTTCACCTTTGGTGGGCAGTTTACCTAAAAACACCTTTCAGGGGCAGGCTCCAGCGGTTAACGAATACTTGATGCACCAAACTCCGTAAGAAATTGCCAATTTTTCATATAAATGAGACAATGCTTGAGCAGGACTCGAACCCGTGACAATCGGAGATGATAGGTTACAGTGGTATACAAGTCAGCGATATTAACGACTTGACCATGGAGGCAAACTCAGAGCAGATACATTATATATATCTACAACGTGTTTTGCAACTTTCATAGCATTTCAGTACCATATTATTACCAGTACATGGTCCATGTCTTTCTGTCAGTATAGATACATATATAAATCTATGTCATGCTTTGTAACTCATACAGTTGGTACATGTCGTTCTGTCAGTGTAGATACATATATATATATATATGTCATGCTCTGTAACTCATACATTTGGTACATGACTTTCTGTCAGTGTAGATATATATATAAATCTATGTCGTGCTTTGTAACTCATACATTTGGTACATGTCTTTTTGTCAGAGTAGATACATATATATATATCTATGTCATGCTTTGTAACTCATACACTTGGTACATGTCTTTCTGTCAGTGTAGATACATATATAAATCTATGTCGTGCTTTGTAACTCATACATTTGGTACATGTCTTTCTGTCAGAGTAGATACATATATAAATATATGTCATGCTCTGTAACTCATACATTTGGTACATGTCTTTCTGTCAGAGTAGATACATATATAAATATATGTCATGCTCTGTAACTCATACACTTGGTACATGTCTTTCAGTAATAGTAGACACACATATAATTATACGAGTATATACATGTTTAGCTATATCTTGTTTGTTTAGCATATCATTTCACGTACCTTTGGTGCATGTCTTTCTGTCGTTGTTCAACAGAAATCCAAAGTAACATTCACAGCTAAATCTTCCGACTGCGTTTGAGCAAATCTGTTGACAGCCTGACACGCCAGCCGCACATTCATCGTAATCTTCATGAAAAATTAAAACATTAACATACTTAGTTTATACACATTTAGTTTAGCTCGATTGCGAAACAAGTTCATACAACTTATATTAATTACTCCCGAGACCTCATTCCTGATGGAATTCATCGCCACCTGGGAGAGAGAAGAGGCAACGTGGAAATTAAATGCCTTGCCTAAGGGCACAATCGTAATGGCACCAGCGGTGCTCAAACTCCAGACCATTCGCACCTGAAGTGAACGCGCATCCACTGCGCTATCACGACTTCCATATTAACATACTTATTAGTCTCATTACAACTGCAGTTATATCTACCTGTCAGTGCTACAGCAACTCTGTACAATACTGGTGTTGTAAAGAATACAATTACATGACTACATTCCTTTTATAAATTATGAAAAGAGTTTTGGTCAGGACTATGTCTTTAAAGCGACACAACATCGGTGAAAACGCAACTATCTACATAATGTAATTTCCTATTATATTTTACAAATATTTCAACTATAAGCAAATGTTGTAAACGACCTTTGTTGACATAACAAATGAATGTAAATAGGGTCAACATCCAAGCCTAATACAACGCGTGTATCATGAATAACACGATATATGGTACAGATTTATGGTTATATCTCACATTTGTGCCTATGAATTATCTCTAAGCGACAATATCACGCGCTTAGTATTGACTCCGATGACAAACAAGCATCAATTCAGGAGCATGGATGACCATTATATGAAACCCAATTTTCACTTTTGAAAGTTTGTAGACCACAACAACACTGTTAACAATTCAATGTTAGTGTTCAAAATGGTTTGGAAGAATTTAAGGAAGCAATGCATTTTAACGGGGGAAAATGTATAATTTGGTTATTTGCGATGTACTACCGCTTTAAGATAAAAACAATGAAATAATTCTTGTATTAAGTATTTTCACCTAATCATACTAGGCTAGATAAGTCTCACCTTTACAGTTGTTGGCATTTGTGGTATCGATATTGTAACCATTTCTACAGCTGCACGAGAAGCCACCCACGGTGTTGGAGCACTCCTGCTCACATACATTGAGTTCGTCATCATCACATTCATTCAGATCTGTGATAAATATATGTCAATATAATATTTAGAGGTTATTAAACCGCGGAGGTGGGCCATTTGAGGATATTGGCGCACCCTATGGAGATATTGGCCCTCTGGCCAATATCGGATAGGTGCGCCAATATCCACAAATGGCCCACCGCAGCCGTTTAATAACTTCTATATTGCATACGTTAACGGTTTGAGTTGTAGCTTTTGTGGGTCCGTTTTTCATTTTCTCTACATAGCCGTATGTTTCTTCTGCTGTTATTTGCTTATTTCGCTCAGTCATTTTACCGTCAAGAGACAACAATCTGTCAGACAACGACTTTAGTGTTGCTTCGACGGCCATGTTTACACAATGTAGTTACTATGTTGTTGCTACCTGTGACACGTGCTCGTGATTCGTTCTCGGTGCGTGCCGGGCCAATATTGAATATATTTCGGCAGAGCCGACAATCGAAATATATTACCCGCGTCGACCAGATATTTTGCTTTTCTACCGTTAAATGTGTTACTATTTATAGTAACGTATGCAATAAACGTATATATATGTATAATTATGTAATATATTCGCATTCTATCTGAGGACTGCGGGTTCGTGACACAATTATAATGAAATAAGTAGGGATGGCAACGAATGTTCGAATATTCATTCGGAAGATAATTCAAATATTCGAATGCCATCCCTAGAAATAAGTGAAGGACAAAAGGTGGCTTCACCAGTTGGCGCTTGACCCGGACGTGTACACTTCACAACATGAATGTGTTCGCTTTACATGTTTGAATTTGGAGACATGTTGATGAAAAGCAGCTGCTGCGTAATTAGTATCTAGCTTTTGGGAATTTTGTATTTTAAACTATATGGTTGCACTTGTGGGAAATGAAACCAGATAGATTGTGCTTTCCCGATGGTTGATCTTATCTCTCTCTCTCCAGCTATTATTGGTATAGAGGAAGAACCCCCGCGCCCCTCGGAGCTATTATTGGTAGAGGAAGAACCCCCGCGCCCCTCGGAGCTATTATTAGTTTATACAAATTTATTTTATCTCGATTGCGAAACAAGTTATTTCAACTTATATAAATCACTCTCGAGATCTCATTCCTGATGGAATCCATCGCCACGAGGGAGAAAGAAGAGGCAACGTGGAATTTAAATGCCTTGCCTAAGGGCACAATCGTAACGGCTCCAGTGGGATTCGAACTCCGGACCTTTCGCACCTGAAGCGAACACAGGAGCTATTATTGGTAGAGGAAGAACCCCCGCGCCCCTCGGAGCTATTATTGGAGGAGGAAGAACCACTGCGACCCTCGGAGCTATTATTGGTGGAGGAAGAACCACTGCGCCCCTCGGAGCTATTATTGGTGGAGGAAGAACCACTGCGCCCCTCGGAGCTATTATTAGTTTATACAAATTTATTTTAGCTCGATTGCGAAACAAGTAATTTCAACTTATATAAATCACTCTCGAGACCTCATTCCTGATGGAATCTATCGCCACGAGGGAGAAAGAAGAGGCAACGTGGAATTTAAATGCATTGCCTAAGGGCACAGTCGTAACGGCTCCAGTGGGGTTCGAACTCCGGACCTTTCGCACCTGAAGCGAACACAGGAGCAATTATTGGTAGAGGAAGAACCCGCGCGCCCCTCGGAGCTATTATTGGTGGAGGAAGAACCACTGCGCCCCTCAGAGCTATTATTGGTGGAGGAAGAACCACTGCGCCCATCGGAGCTATTATTGGTGGAGGAAGAACCACTGCGCCCCTCGGAGCTATTATTGGTGGAGGAAGAACCACTGCGCCCCTCAGAGCTATTATTGGTGGAGGAAGAACCACTGCGCCCCTCGGAGCTATTATTGGTGGAGGAAGAATCACTGCGCCCCTCGGAGCTATTATTGGTGGAGGAAGAACCACTGCGCCCCTCAGAGCTATTATTGGTGGAGGAAGAACCACTGCGCCCATCGGAGCTATTATTGGTGGAGGAAGAACCACTGCGCCCCTCGGAGCTATTATTGGTGGAGGAAGAACCACTGCGCCCCTCAGAGCTATTATTGGTGGAGGAAGAACCACTGCGCCCCTCGGAGCTATTATTGGTGGAGGACACTGCGCCCATCGGAGCTATTATTGGTTGAGGAAGAACCACTGCGCCCCTCGGAGCTATTATTAGTTTATACAAATTTATTTTAGCTCGATTGCGAAACAAGTTATTTCAACTTATATAAATCACTCTCGAGACCTCATTCCTGATGGAATCCATCGCCACGAGGGAGAAAGAGGAGGCAACGTGGAATTTAAATGCCTTGCCTAAGGGCACAATCGTAACGGCTCCAGTGGGGTTCGAACTCCGGACCTTTCGCACCTGAAGCGAACACATGAGCTATTATTGGTAGAGGAAGAACCCCCGCGCCCCTCGGAGCTATTATTGGTGGAGGAAGAACCACTGCGCCCCTCAGAGCTATTATTGGTGGAGGAAGAACCCCCGCGCCCCTCGGAGCTATTATTGGTGGAGGAAGAACCCACGCGCCCCTCGGAGCTATTATTGGTGGAGGAAGAACCCCCGCGCCCCTCGGAGCTATTATTGGTGGAGGAAGAACCCCCGCGCCCCTCGGAGCTATTATTGGTGGAGGAAGAACCCCCGCGCCCCTCGGATCTATTATTGGTGGAGGAAGAACCCCCGCGCCCCTCGGAGCTATTATTGGTGGAGGAAGAACCACTGCGCCCCTCAGAGCTATTATTGGTGGAGGAAGAACCACTGCGCCCCTCGGAGCTATTATTGGTGGAGGAAGAACCACTGCGCCCCTCGGAGCTATTATTAGTTTATACAAATTTATTTTAGCTCGATTGCGAAACAAGTAATTTCAACTTATATAAATCACTCTCGAGACCTCATTCCTGATGGAATCTATCGCCACGAGGGAGAAAGAAGAGGCAACGTGGAATTTAAATGCATTGCCTAAGGGCACAGTCGTAACGGCTCCAGTGGGGTTCGAACTCCGGACCTTTCGCACCTGAAGCGAACACAGGAGCAATTATTGGTAGAGGAAGAACCCGCGCGCCCCTCGGAGCTATTATTGGTGGAGGAAGAACCACTGCGCCCCTCAGAGCTATTATTGGTGGAGGAAGAACCACTGCGCCCATCGGAGCTATTATTGGTGGAGGAAGAACCACTGCGCCCCTCGGAGCTATTATTGGTGGAGGAAGAACCACTGCGCCCCTCAGAGCTATTATTGGTGGAGGAAGAACCACTGCGCCCCTCGGAGCTATTATTGGTGGAGGAAGAATCACTGCGCCCCTCGGAGCTATTATTGGTGGAGGAAGAACCACTGCGCCCCTCAGAGCTATTATTGGTGGAGGAAGAACCACTGCGCCCATCGGAGCTATTATTGGTGGAGGAAGAACCACTGCGCCCCTCGGAGCTATTATTAGTTTATACAAATTTATTTTAGCTCGATTGTGAAACAAGTTATTTCAACTTATATAAATCACTCTCGAGACCTCATTCCTGATGGAATCCATCGCCACGAGGGAGAAAGAAGAGGCAACGTGGAATTTAAATGCCTTGCCTAAGGGCACAATCGTAATGGCTCCAGTGGGGTTCGAACTCCGGACCTTTCGCACCTGAAGCGAACACAGGAGCTATTATTGGTAGAGGAAGAACCCCCGCGCCCCTCGGAGCTATTATTGGTGGAGGAAGAACCACTGCGCCCCTCAGAGCTATTATTGGTGGAGGAAGAACCCCCGTGCCCCTCGGAGCTATTATTGGTGGAGGAAGAACCCCCGCGCCCCTCGTAGCTATTATTGGTGGAGGAAGAACCCCCGCGCCCCTCGGAGCTATTATTGGTGGAGGAAGAACCACTGCGCCCCTCAGAGCTATTATTGGTGGAGGAAGAACCCCCGCGCCCCTCGGATCTATTATTGGTGGAGGAAGAACCCCCGCCCCCCTCGGAGCTATTATTGGTGGAGGAAGAACCCCCGCGCCCCTCGGAGCTATTATTGGTGGAGGAAGAACCACTGCGCCCCTCAGAGCTATTATTGGTGGAGGAAGAACCACTGCGCCCCTCGGAGCTATTATTGGTGGAGGAAGAACCACTGCGCCCCTCGGAGCTATTATTAGTTTATACAAATTTATTTTAGCTCGATTGCGAAACAAGTTATTTCAACTTATATAAATCACTCTCGAGACCTCATTCCTGATGGAATCCATCGCTACGAGGGGGAAAGAAGAGGCAACGTGGAATTTAAATGCCTTGCCTAAGGGCACACTCGTAACGGCTCCAGTGGGGTTCGACCTCCGGACCTTCGCACCTGAAGCGAACACAGGAGCTATTATTGGTAGAGGAAGAACCCCCGCGCCCCTCAGAGCTATTATTGGTGGAGGAAGAACCACTGCGCCCCTCGGAGCTATTATTGGTTGAGGAAGAACCACTGCGCCCCTCAGAGCTATTATTGGTGGAGGAAGAACCACTGCGCCCCTCGGAGCTATTATTGGTGGAGGAAGAACCACTGCGCCCCTCGGAGCTATTATTGGTGGAGGAAGAATCCCCGCGCCCCTAGGAGCTATTATTGGTGGAGGAAGAACCCCCGTGCCCCTCGGAGCTATTATTGGTGGAGGAAGAACCCCCGCGCCCCTCGGAGCTATTATTGGTGGAGGAAGAACCCCCGCGCCCCTCGGAGCTATTATTGGTGGAGGAAGAACCCCCGCGCCCCTCGGAGCTATTATTGGTGGAGGAAGAACCCCCGCGCCCCTCGGAGCTATTATTGGTGGAGGAAGAACCCCCGCGCCCCTCGGAGCTATTATTGGTGGAGGAAGAACCCCCGCGCCCCTCAGAGCTATTATTGGTAGAGGAAGAACCCCCGCGCCCCTCGGAGCTATTATTGGTGGAGGAAGAACCACTGCGCCCCTCGGAGCTATTATTAGTTTATACAAATTTATTTTAGCTCGATTGTGAAACAAGTTATTTCAGCTTATATAAATCACTCTCGAGACCTCATTCCTGATGGAATCCATCGCCACGAGGGGGAAAGAAAAGGCAACGTGGAATTTAAATGCCTTGCCTAAGGGCACACTCGTAACGGCTCCAGTGGGGTTCGAACTCCGGACCTTTCGCACCTGAAGCGAACACAGGAGCTATTATTGGTAGAGGAAGAACCCCCGCGCCCCTCGGAGCTATTATTGGTGGAGGAAGAACCACTGCGCCCCTCGGAGCTATTATTAGTTTATACAAATTTATTTTAGCTCGATTGTGAAACAAGTTATTTCAGCTTATATAAATCACTCTCGAGACCTCATTCCTGATGGAATCCATCGCCACGAGGGGGAAAGAAAAGGCAACGTGGAATTTAAATGCCTTGCCTAAGGGCACACTCGTAACGGCTCCAGTGGGGTTCGAACTCCGGACCTTTCGCACCTGAAGCGAACACAGGAGCTATTATTGGTAGAGGAAGAACCCCCGCGCCCCTCGGAGCTATTATTGGTGGAGGAAGAACCACTGCGCCCCTCAGAGCTATTATTGGTGGAGGAAGAACCACTGCGCGCCTCGGAGCTATTATTGGTGGAGGAAGAACCACTGCGCCCCTCGGAGCTATTATTAGTTTCTACAAATTTATTTTAGCTCGATTGCGAAACAAGTTATTTCAACTTATATAAATCACTCTCGAGACCTCATTCCTGATGGAATCCATCGCCGCGAGGGAGAACGAAGAGGCAACGTGGAATTTAAATGCCTTGCCTAAGGGCACAATCGTAACGGTTCCAGTGGGGTTCGAACTCCAGACCTTTCGCACCTGAAGCGAACACAGGAGCTATTATTGGTAGAGGAAGAACCCCCGCGCCCCTCGGAGCTATTATTGGTGGAGGAAGAACCCCCGTGCCCCTCGGAGCTATTATTGGTGGAGCAAGAACCCCCGCGCCCCTCTGAGCTATTATTGGTGGAGGAAGAACCCCCGCGCCCCTCGGAGCTATTATTGGTGGAGGAAGATCCCCCGCGCCCCTCGGATCTATTATTGGTGGAGGAAGAACCCCCGCGCCCCTCGGAGCTATTATTGGTGGAGGAAGAACCCCCGCGCCCCTCGGAGCTATTATTGGTGGAGGAAGAACCACTGCGCCCCTCAGAGCTATTATTGGTGGAGGAAGAACCACTGCGCCCCTCGGAGGTATTATTGGTGGAGGAAGAACCACTGCGCCCCTCGGAGCTATTATTAGTTTATACAAATTTATTTTAGCTCGATTCTGAAACAAGTTATTTCAACTTATATAAATCACTCTCGAGACCTCATTCCTGATGGAATCCATCGCCACGAGGGAGAAAGAAGAGGCAACGTGTAATTTAAATGCCTTGCCTAAGGGCACAATCGTAACGGCTCCAGTGGGGTTCGAACTCCGGACCTTTCGCACCTGAAGCGAACACAGGAGCTATTATTGGTAGAGGAAGAACCCCCGCGCCCCTCGGAGCTATTATTGGTGGAGGAAGAACCACTGCGCCCCTCAGAGCTATTATTGGTGGAGGAAGAACCCCCGCGCCCCTCGGAGCTATTATTGGTGGAGGAAGAACCCCCGCGCCCCTCGGAGCTATTATTGGTGGAGGAAGAACCCCCATGCCCCTCGGAGCTATTATTGGTGGAGGAAGAACCCCTGCGCCCCTCGGATCTATTATTGGTGGAGGAAGAACCCCCGCGCCCCTCGGAGCTATTATTGGTGGAGGAAGAACCCCCATGCCCCTCGGAGCTATTATTGGTGGAGGAAGAACCCCCGCGCCCCTCGGAGTTATTATTGGTAGAGGAAGAACCCCCACGCCCCTCAGAGCAGAATTTCAGTACAATCCTAGATATTTTCTTAATCGAAAAGCAATAAATATATATTTCGCGAGATTGTTAACATTTTTTACGGATTTATTTATTTATAAAAGATAATAAATGGTTTCTTTACACGTTTTCATAATATTGGTCATTTTTGAGTGATTTATGTTATCGTTTGATCTTAGTAACAAATAAAGACACACGCGACCTACTTTCAAGTCTCACAACAATCAGATAATGAAATGCTTGGCTTGGCAGTGAATAATATTGCAAAATAATCTCTCCATCTCGACCATGTTTTTAAGTACATGAATCATTATCAAAATGTGTGTTTGTTTCTTTGGGTTTTGCGCTTAACGTCGCACCAACAGCTTAGGTCATATTGCGACTATGCAGCCATTATTGGTGCCCCTCTAAGCAGCATATCAGGCACGAACAGGCGCCCTGGTAGAACCACCGACCATCTCATCGAAAATGCAAATATTTCATACCAACGCAAGTGTCATTCTGTAGCAGGTATCCAGTGCGACATGGACATGTGTAAGATCCAATATTGTTACTGCAAGCCTTGTTTACGTCCCCGCACACGTTCGGATCCTCACATTCATCTACATCTGTGTCACAGTTAGTTCCCGTCCAACCAGCATCGCATAAGCATCCACGGACCGGGTCACAGCCTTGGGAACCACGACCACATTGGCATGTGCTTTTACAGCCTTCTCCGTAATTTGGAAACTCACAAGCTATAAAGAAATCCATGACAAGTTAGTTTTATTTAATTTATACAAATTTATTCTAGCTTGATTGCGAAACAAGTTCTTACAAAATTAGATTACTCGCTGTCGATACCTCATTCCTGATGGAATCCATCGCCATGAGGAAGAAGATAACCAATGTGGAATGTAAGTGCCTTGTCTAAGAGGACAATGGTAACGGCTACGAACTGGGCGCGAACACCGGGCCTCTCATAGCGGAAGCGAACGCGCTATCACTGCGCTATCACTGCGCTATCACAAATTCAACATATATATAATTATATATAGTAACATCAATAAGTAAGATTCGTGGAAGTCGTGATAGCTCAGTGGTAGCACGTTCGCTTCATGTACGAAAGGCCCGGAGTTCGAGCCCTGATGGAGCCATTACGATTGTGACCTTAGACAATGCATTTAAATTCCACATTGCCTTGTCTCTCTACACACATGTCCAACACGAGAATTCTACTGTCAAGAAATATTCATTCCTTCGTAATTTGAGAAGTAATGTATTTAGGTAACAAGGTAAACATATTGAAAAGTAATGAAATAATAAACTGGATAATAAGTTAGTACAATAGAATATCAGTATATTGACGTAGTTGTAGATTGTCCATAATTCTATGATTGTTACAGTACAATTTCGTGCCACAATACCTCCAAGAAAACACAGTTCTTATTATATCACTTC
>CM026392.1:56863585-56918585 GCA_014843695.1 Archivesica marissinica
ATTCGATGATTTAGAGAAACAGGGTGTATTTGCCAGGCCCGAGAACGTGGGTGTGACTGCAGAGTACTTAAACCCCTCATTTCTTGTCAAAAAGCCACAAGGAGGTTTTCGTCTAGTGACTGCCTTTGCAGATGTAGGACGCTATAGCAAACCCCAGCAAAACTTAATGCCAGATGTTGATTCTACACTCAGGGCTATTGGACAATGGAAATATTTGATCAAGACAGACCTCACCAGCGCCTTTTATCAAATCCCACTTGCTAAACAGTCTATGAAATATTGTGGTGTTGCAACTCCATTCCGAGGTGTACGCGTATATACTCGCTGTGCTATGAGCATGCCCGGGTCAGAGACAGCCCTGGAAGAACTTATGTGCCGTATCCTTGGTGACCAGGTACAAGATGGCCATGTTGCTAAGTTAGCCGATGACCTATATTGCGGGGCCAACACAATTGATGACTAATTACACAACTGGCAAAACGTCCTTAGAGCCCTACAAAGAAATGGTTTACACCTATCAGCACCCAAAACTGTGATTTGTCCGAGAACAACAAGCAATCTTGGATGGATTTGGTCTTCTGGTCAACTTTCCGCAAGTCCTCACCGTATTGCAACGCTATCAACCTGTGCCCTTCCAGAAACTATCCATTGTTTACGTTCGTTTGTTGGAGACTACAAATTTCTTGGAAGAGTTCTTCCTCATTATTCAAGATTTCTTAGCCCATTAGACGACATATCAGCAGGCAAAAAATCCCAGGAAAAGATCATTTGGTCAGACTCATCCATCAAGCTATTTAGAGACGCTCAGTCAGCTCTTACTAGCCACATATCTATTGCCATACCTAGGCCTACTGACCAGTTATGGATAGTTACAGACGGTTCGGTATCACGACATGGCATTGGAGCAACATTATACGTTATGGGGAATGAGAAATTGCTCGTAGCTGGATTCTTTAGTGCTAAGCTGCGCAAACACCAAGTAAATTGGCTACCATGTGAGATAGAAGCTCTTAGTATTGCAGCCGCCGCAATAAAACATTTTATAATTTGTAATACAATCTACATCTAAGTCATGTGTTTTAACAGACAGCCAACCGTGTGTTCAGGCAGTGGAAAAACTATGCCGTGGCGAATTTTCAGCTAGCCCGAGAGTGACATCATTCCTGTCTATTGTTAGTCGTTACCAACTCAGCGTCCGCCATCTTGCAGGTTCAGCAAACGTGCCATCCGACTTTTCAAGCAGGAATGCACCAGAATTCAATGAGCCAAACTGTCAACTTTGCTCATTCATATACACCACAGAA
The DNA here is from genome assembly GCA_014843695.1 of Archivesica marissinica. Taxonomy (NCBI): domain Eukaryota; kingdom Metazoa; phylum Mollusca; class Bivalvia; order Venerida; family Vesicomyidae; genus Archivesica; species Archivesica marissinica. Next base: position 56,864,890 of record CM026392.1, read on the forward strand.
GACTCGGTTGTTCGCTCAATACATATTGAAAACATCATAAACAAGTCAACACGTCTACCATTTACAACTCGGTCATCATGGTTACAGATCCAGTCAGACTGTCCAGACCTCCGCCGAACACGTGCTCATCTTAAACAAGGCACGCGTCCATCAAAAAAACTCACCAACATCAAGGACGTTAAGCGTTACCTACAAACAGCCACTTTTGCAAAGGACAATTTAATAGTAGTTAAACGCAGTGACCCCTTCTCAACCTCTTCAGAACTTATAGTGGTTCCACGCTCCGTACTAGATGGATTAGTCAGTGCTCTACATATTAAACTGGACCACCCAACTAGACACCAACTTGAGCTTGTCATAAACAGGCACTTCTTTGCTTTAGACCTGCATAGTGCCATTGAACGGGTAACTTCACAGTGTCATTTATGTGCCTCATTGCGATCTTTCCCAGACTGCGCATCCAAACAGACTAGTGAGGACCCCCAATATGTCATAGGTGTTTCATTCACAGCAGATATTTTGAAACGCAATTTACAAACTATTCTTGTGGTGCGTGAAACTGTAACAAGTTACACAAAAGCTTGTATCATCACCGACGAAAGAAGGGACACAATCCGTGAAGCTTTAATGTGTATGTGTACATAGTTGCATCCCTTAGATGGTCCCCCAGCTATTATTCGTGTAGACCCTGCGCCTGGTTTTATATCTCTTCAGTCAGACACTTCATTACAAAAGTTGAACATTGTTTTAGAGATCGGGCGCGTTAAAAACATTAACAAAAATCCTGTCGCAGGGAAAGCTATCCAAGAGTTAGAACATGAAATACTACGCTATGAACCCGGGGGAGGCCCAATCTCGAAATTAGACCGTGCCATTGTTGTCGCAAGATTAAACTCACGTCTACGAAAATCTGGTATTTCGGCTCGCGAGTTATGGACACAGAGGTCACAGTTCACCCATGATCAACTCCCCATTTCTGAAAGAGAGCTCATTCTACAGCAACACGAGTCCAGAAATTTGAATCATCAACACAGCGAAGATTCCAAGTCTAAACATCACCACCACAGGCCATCAGATCGTGTGTGTATAGGTGATATAGTGTATTTGTTCTGTGATAAAAGCAAGTTGAAAGCCCGTAATAGGTATCTTGTGGTTTCATGTGATGGAGAGTGGTGTTTTGTGAAAAAGTTCTCAGGTAGTCAGTTACGTGCCTCTAGTTATAAAGTGAAACAAAGCGAGTGTTACCGTATTCCAAGTGATTTCAGTGATATTCATTCCGAGCATTCGTGTGTGCCTTTTGATCATAGTCATATGTCTGATGACGAGAGTGAATCTAGTTCTACAATCAGTGAACCCCCGTCATTAGTTACAATTCCAACAACATTGTCCACACCTGATACCAGTCAACAAGACGTTGCTCCCATTCCTATCTTGATTGGTGTACCAGGAACACCATCATCTCCAGGTCTCGAGAACACCGGTGACATTCATGATGACAGTCATAACATACAAAAAAGGCCACAATGCATCAGAAAGCCACCGGCTTACCTATCTGACTATATTTAGTAGGGAAACAACACTACAAACAGTGATTACATTAGGTTATTTTAGTGAACATTGATAGTATGTCCTAGCAGTGAGGCTAGCAGAACCAGTATTTCAGTTTATGTCAGTTACTAGTACCTATAATTTGGAAGTGTAGTGATTATGTATCACTGTTTATAACAATTTAACTCTTCAGGTAGAAGTTTGTAGTACATTGTTTTGTTTCTGTTTGTTATTTCTAATTACTATATGGATAATAGTTTGGTTTATTATAACAGCATCTGTGCTTACCTTTAACACTACGGTTTATCATATAATTTCTCGTCTAGTATTACTTGCTTGATATTGTATCATGAAAGTTAGCTTGACATTGTATCATGAAAGTTATACTGAATAATGTTCAGTATTTGAGTACAGGAATTAATCTTTAAAGAAAAAGAGGTAGCGCCAGTATGTTATACTTGTTGGTTATTACACGGTTACTTCCCTTGTGTGATTCCCCGCCATTGACGTGTTCACGTCGCGTAATTTTACTGATTAAACAATCTGTTTATTAAACCATTTGTCTGATGTCTTTCTCGTTCTGGCGGAGCATAGGTTCCACCACTCTATATATTAACCATTTCCGCTCTACTCTGACCTACGAAATAGGCTTTGTATATACTGAAACCAAAAATAGCAAGTATGACATTTATATAGAAATGGTCAGGTAGCCATATTTTCTGTCGGATTACAATATTTCTAAGTAATCATAAATCGGTAATTATTGCGATATGTCGCATCTATAATACTCGTACCTATGCATGTCTGGTTATCTTCACCGATAATATATCCCGTGCTGCACGAGCATACTGGTGACTGATCTATCACCAAGCATATATCAGAACAGCTAACATCCGGAAAAAGAGTGCATTGGTCAGAAACTGGAAAAAAGGAAGTCAAATTAATGATAGAATATTTAGTATACATTCAATCCTGTGTTAGTGGTCATCTCCATTAAGCAGCCAACATGTATTAAGCAACACTTGTACTTGGACTAAAACAGCCACTTGCTGTGAGTCCCTTGGTAAAACCTGTTGCCCAACCCATTTGCTTCTAGATTTTATTATTACATTGTTCAAGTATAAGCATAGCATTGCAGTTGTATCATTTTGCTCATATAGTTATTATGTTTATATTTGTAATTGTATTGTATATAAATAAGCAATACAATATGATTAAACTAAACCAAACTTGGCTCGCAGATTAAGACAGGGTTGACTGTATATCAAAGTGTAAATGGAAGAATCAAACAATTTATTGTAATATCAACTGGAATTAAAGCTATGCATACATACTAGTAGTACCAACACACGAAGTGCAAATGCCAGTCAGAGCAGGTATGTGTTAATAAACGTGGAGTTACACAATCAATTGTGTGTGTTTTACGTTTATTTATCGTCGCTACCGGTTGCCCATATGAGCGACGCCTCCTGAAGAGATTAGTCATTTCAGGTGTTTGGAGGTTAGTGCAGAGAGACAACAGATTCCAGAGTATTCTCTGGTTCTTTTATGTGCACGGTGTAAAGCACCGACACGAGACCTCGGTTTAACATCCCATCTGAAAGACTGTTAATTTTATTAGGGTCAGACGGGGGATCGAACCTGCGATCCCTGGATTACCAGTCGAGCGTGTTACCACTGGACTACAGATCCGTCTTATATGAGGTAGTATGAGCAGGTACTTGTCTGTGTCGGGTTTTACTCCTGCATCAGCACCATTTTGGGCTTCACCTTTGGTGGGCAGTTTACCTAAAAACACCTTTCAGGGGCAGGCTCCAGTGGTTAACGAATACTTGATGCACCAAACTCCGTAAGAAATTGCCAATTTTTCATATAAATGAGACAATGCTTGAGCAGGACTCGAACCCGTGACAATCGGAGATGATAGGTTACAGTGGTATACAAGTCAGCGATATTAACGACTTGACCATGGAGGCAACCTCAGAGCAGATACATTATATATATCTACAACGTGTTTTGCAACTTTCATAGCATTTCAGTACCATATTATTACCAGTACATGGTCCATGTCTTTCTGTCAGTGTAGATACATATATAAATCTATGTCATGCTCTGTAACTCATACATTTGGTACATGTCTTTCTGTCAGAGTAGATACATATATAAATCTATGTCATGCTTTGTAACTCATACAGTTGGTACATATCGTTCTGTCAGTGTAGATACATATATATATATATATGTCATGCTCTGTAACTCATACATTTGGTACATGACTTTCTGTCAGTGTAGATACATATATAAATCTATGTCGTGCTTTGTAACTCATACATTTGGTACATGTCTTTTTGTCAGAGTAGATACATATATATATATCTATGTCATGCTTTGTAACTCATACACTTGGTACATGTCTTTCTGTCAGTGTAGATACATATATAAATCTATGTCGTGCTTTGTAACTCATACATTTGGTACATGTCTTTCTGTCAGAGTAGATACATATATAAATATATGTCATGCTCTGTAACTCATACACTTGGTACATGTCTTTCAGTAATAGTAGACACACATATAATTATACGAGTATATACATGTTTAGCTATATCTTGTTTGTTTAGCATATCATTTCACGTACCTTTGGTGCATGTCTTTCTGTCGTTGTTCAACAGAAATCCAAAGTAACATTCGCAGCTAAATCTTCCGACTGCATTTGAGCAAATCTGTTGACAGCCTGACACGCCAGCCGCACATTCATCGTAATCTTCATGAAAAATTAAAACATTAACATACTTAGTTTATACACATTTAGTTTAGCTCGATTGCGAAACAAGTTCATACAACTTATATTAATTACTCCCGAGACCCCATTCCTGATGGAATTCATCGCCACCTGGGAGAGAGAAGAGGCAAAGTGGAAATTAAATGCCTTGCCTAAGGGCACAATCGTAATGGCACCAGCGGTGCTCAAACTCCAGACCATTCGCACCTGAAGTGAACGCGCATCCACTGCGCTATCACGACTTCCATATTAACATACTTATTAGTCTCATTACAACTGCAGTTATATCTACCTGTCAGTGCTACAGCAACTCTGTACAATACTGGTGTTGTAAAGAATACAATTACATGACTACATTCCTTTTATAAATTATGAAAAGAGTTTTGGTCAGGACTATGTCTTTAAAGCGACACAACATCGGTGAAAACGCAACTATCTACATAATGTAATTTCCTATTATATTTTACAAATATTTCAATTAATAAGCAAATGTTGTAAACGACCTTTGTTGACATAACAAATGAATGTAAATAGGGTCAACATCCAAGCCTAATACAACGCGTGTATCATGAATAACACGATATATGGTACAGATTTATGGTTATATCTCACATTTGTGCCTATGAATTATCTCTAAGCGACAATATCACGCGCTTAGTATTGACTCCGATGACAAACAAGCATCAATTCAGGAGCATGGATGACCATTATATGAAACCCAATTTTCACTTTTGAAAGTTTGTAGACCACAACAACACTGTTAACAATTCAATGTTAGTGTTCAAAATGGTTTGGAAGAATTTAAGGAAGCAATGCATTTTAACGGGGGAAAATGTATATTTTGGTTATTTGCGATGTACTACCGCTTTAAGATAAAAACAATGAAATAATTCTTGTATTAAGTATTTTCACCTAATCATACTAGGCTAGATAAGTCTCACCTTTACAGTTGTTGGCATTTGTGGTATCGATATTGTAACCATTTCTACAGCTGCACGAGAAGCCACCCACGGTGTTGGAGCACTCCTGCTCACATACATTGAGTTCGTCATCATCACATTCATTCAGATCTGTGATAAATATATGTCAATATAATATTTAGAGGTTATTAAACCGCGGAGGTGGGCCATTTGAGGATATTGGCGCACCCTATGGAGATATTGGCCCTCTGGCCAATATCGGATAGGTGCGCCAATATCCACAAATGGCCCACCGCAGCCGTTTAATAACTTCTATATTGCATACGTTAACGGTTTGAGTTGTAGCTTTTGTGGGTCCGTTTTTTATTTTCTCTACATAGCCGTATGTTTCTTCTGCTGTTATTTGCTTATTTCGCTCAGTCATTTTACCGTCAAGAGACAACAATCTGTCAGACAACGACTTTAGTGTTGCTTCGACGGCCATGTTTACACAATGTAGTTACTATGTTGTTGCTACCCGTGACACGTGCTCGTGATTCGTTCTCGGCGCGTGCCGGGCCAATATTGAATATATTTTGGCAGAGCCGACAATCGAAATATATTACCCGCGTCGACCAGATATTTTGCTTTTCTACCATTAAATGTGTTACTATTTATAGTAACGTATGCAATAAACGTATATATATGTATAATTATGTAAGATATTCGCATTCTATCTGAGGACTGCGGGTTCGTGACACAATTATAATGAAATAAGTAGGGATGGCAACGAATGTTCGAATATTCATTCGGAAGATAATTCAAATATTCGAATGCCATCCCTAGAAATAAGTGAAGGACAAAAGGTGGCTTCACCAGTTGGCGTTTGACCCGGACGTGTACACTTCACAACATGAATGTGTTCGCTTTACATGTTTGAATTTGGAGACATGTTGATGAAAAGCAGCTGCTGCGTAATTAGTATCTAGCTTTTGGGAATTTTGTATTTTAAACTATATGGTTGCACTTGTGGGAAATGAAACCAGTTAGATTGTGCTTTCCCGATGGTTGATCTTATCTCTCTCTCCAGCTATTATTGGTATAGAGGAAGAACCCCCGCGCCCCTCGGAGCTATTATTGGTAGAGGAAGAACCCCCGCGCCCCTCGGAGCTATTATTAGTTTATACAAATTTATTTTATCTCGATTGCGAAACAAGTTATTTCAACTTATATAAATCACTCTCGAGACCTCATTCCTGATGGAATCCATCGCCACGAGGGAGAAAGAAGAGGCAACGTGGAATTTAAATGCCTTGCCTAAGGGCACAATCGTAACGGCTCCAGTGGGGTTCGAACTCCGGACCTTTCGCACCTGAAGCGAACACAGGAGCTATTATTGGTAGAGGAAGAACCCCCGCGCCCCTCGGAGCTATTATTGGTGGAGGAAGAACCACTGCGCCCCTCGGAGCTATTATTGGTGGAGGAAGAACCACTGCGCCCCTCGGAGCTATTATTGGTGGAGGAAGAACCCCCGCGCCCCTCGGAGCTATTATTGGTGGAGGAAGAACCACTGCGCCCCTCAGAGCTATTATTGGTGGAGGAAGAACCACTGCGCCCATCGGAGCTATTATTGGTGGAGGAAGAACCACTGCGCCCCTCGGAGCTATTATTGGTGGAGGAAGAACCACTGCGCCACTCGGAGCTATTATTGGTAGAGGAAGAACCCCGCGCCCCTCGAGCTATTATGGTGGAGGAAGAACCACTGCGCCCCTCGAGCTATTATTGGTGGAGGAAGAACCAATGCGCCCCTCGGAGCTATTATTGGTGGAGGAAGAACCCCCGCGCCCACGGAGCTATTATTGGTGGAGGAAGAACCACTGCGCCCCTCAGAGCTATTATTGGTGGAGGAAGAACCCCCGCGCCCCTCAGAGCTATTATTGGTGGAGGAAGAACCACTGCGCCCCTCGGAGCTATTATTGGTGGAGGAAGAACCCGCGCCCATCGGAGCTATTATTGGTGGAGGAAGAACCACTGCGCCCCTCAGAGCTATTATTGGTGGAGGAAGAACCCCCGCGCCCCTCTGATCTATTATTGGTGGAGGAAGAACCAATGCGCCCCTCGGAGCTATTATTGGTGGAGGAAGAACCCCCGCGCCCATCGGAGCTATTATTGGTGGAGGAAGAACCACTGCGCCCCTCGGAGCTATTATTGGTGGAGGAAGAACCACTGCGCCCCTCGGAGCTATTATTGGTGGAGGAAGAACCCCCCTGCCCCTAGGAGCTATTATTGGTGGAGGAAGAACCACTGCGCCCTTCAGAGCAGAATTTCAGTACAATCCTAGATATTTTCTTAATCGAAAAGCAAAAAATATATATTTCGCGAGATTGTTAACATTTTTTACGGATTTATTTATTTATAAAAGATAATAAATGGTTTCTTTACAAGTTATCATAAAATTGGTTATAAAAATTGGTCTTTGCTATCATTTTTGAGTGATTTATGTTATCGTTTGATCTTAGTAACAAATACAATTAATATTACTTGACCTACTTTCAAACTCACATCAATCGGATAATGAAATGCTTGGCTTGGCAGTGAATAATATTGCAAAATAATCTCTCCATCTCGACCATGTTTTTAAGTACATGAATCATTATCAAAATGTGTATTTGTTTCTTTGGGTTTGCGGTTAACGTCAAACCAACACCTTAGGTCATATTGCGACTCTGCATCCATTATTGGTGCCCCTCTAAGCAGCATATCAGGCACGAACAGGCGCCCTGGTAGAACCACCGACCATCTCATCGAAAATGCAAATATTTCATACCAACGCAAGTGTCATTCTGTAGCAGGTATCCAGTGCGACATGGACATGTGTAAGATCCAATAGTGTTACTGCAAGCCTTGTTTACGTCCCCGCACACGTTCGGAACCTCACATTCATCTACATCTGTGTCACATTTAGTTCCCGTCCAACCAGCATCGCATAAGCATCCACGGACCGGGTCACAGCCTTGGGAACCACGACCACATTGGCATGTGCTTTTACAGCCGTCTCCGTAATTTGGAAACTCACAAGCTATAAAGAAATTCATGACAAGTTAGTTTTGTTTAATGTATACAAATTTATTCTAGCTTGATTACGAAACAAGTTCTTACAAAATTAGATTACTCGCTGATGGATTCCATCGACATGAGGAAGAAGATAGCCAATGTGGAATATAAGTGCCTTGCCTAAGAGCACAATGGTAACGGCTACGAACTGGGCGCGAACACCGGGCCACTCATAGCGGAAGCGAACGCGCTATCACTGCGCTATCACTGCGCTATCACTGCGCTATCACTGCACTATCACTGCGCTATCACAAATTCAACATACATATATAATTATATATAGTAACATCAATAAGTAAGATTCGTTCAAGTCGTGATAGCTCAGTGGTAGCACGTTCGCTTCATGTACGAAAGGCCCGGAGTTCTAGCCCCGATGGAGCCATTACTATTGAGACCTTAGGCAAGGCATTTAAATTCCACCTTGCCTCTTCTCTCTACACACATGTCCAACACGAGAATTCTACTGTCAAGAAATAGTCATTCCTTTGTAATTTGAGAAGTAATGTATTTAGGTAACAAGGTAAACATATTGAAAAATAATGAAATAATAAACTGGATAATAAGTTAGTACAATAGAATATCAGTATATTGACGTAGTTGTAGATTTTCCATAATTCTATGATTGTTACAGTACAAGTTCGTGCCACACTACCTCAAAGAAAACATAGTTCTTATTATATCACTTCAATTGATCATGTTTATTGTCCATCTAACGCGCTAGGCTAATAAACGTGGAGTTACACAATCAATTGTGTGTGTTTTACGTTTATTTATCGTCGCTACTGGTTACCCATATGAGCGATGACTCATGAAGAGATTAGTCATATTAGATATTTGGAGGATAGTGCAATGATACAGACAGCGACACATTCCAGAATCGCCTCTGGTTCTTTTACGTGCAAGGTGTACAGCACCAATACGAGACCTCGGATTAAGTCCCATCTGAAAGACTGTTAATTTTATTATGGTCAGAAGGGGGATCAAACCAGCGATCCCTTGATTACCAGTGGGGTAACACAATCCATTTTATTACCTTCACACGATACTTTGTCATCTTGTAATCTGTATCCAATAAAACAACCACACGCATAGCTGCCAACCGTGTCGCTGCAGGACTGCGCGCATACACCAGAAGCACATTCATCTATGTCTGAAAATAACATGTTTTAATTAATCTCATGTATGTGTGTGTTTGCTGTTTCCTTTGAATAAATTATGCCTACCTAAGACGCTATCCAGGCAAGACTAGGTAACTCTGTCCAGCTGTCGACTGTTCGATTAGCGCCATTGTTAGCAAACTCGATTCTCACCAAAGCAAGATGGTTCGATCCTCGGATGTACGTACGATACGTAAGATGGTAATGTGGTCGCCATATCGGACAGGTGCGTTTTCTCTGTAGAATTTGGATTCCTCCAATATCATAATAGTACACGCTTTTATCCGAACCAACGAGAGTGACTAACATAAGCTATTTAAGCTTGTTTCGCAATCATTGTAAAATAAACAAAGTTTATACTTTTTTTAACATATGTCTGTGATACTGGCCAATAGCTACATCATATAGAGACATGTCTATTTCATGAACTATGTGTTAGTATAATTATACTGAAATAACAACATGTGATTTGGGTGAGACGTCAAGCTATTTTGATTTTTGTTTGTTTGTTCGGGTTTTATGACAGCACTATTTAAGGTTATATAGCCGGTCAGCAGTTTACCTAACAACACCTTTCCTGGACAGTATATGGCGCACCAACCTCCGTAAGAAATAGCCAACTTTTCATCTAAGTGAGATAAGGTCTGATCAGGGCTAGAACCCGTGAACCACAGTGATGGGTGATAGGTTACAGTACAAGTCACCGACCCTAGCAACTCGGAGGCCCAGCTATTTTGAAACTATCTACTTACTTGTACATGAATTGTCTGTCTGAAGTTCATACCCAGTCATACAAAAGCACACAGGCAGGTTTGTGTCATTGAGCGTGCAACCGGCAGCATTGGTACAATTTATTGTTTCACACCCGGTCGGGAGCACTACATCTAAGGATGAAACGATAAAACAATGACGCAAAATGTGATTATTGGCAAACACGCAAAACATCATATTAAAATACCACAATCAATGTCCCACGGTCCCACATATCCACACATATCATGAAATAATACTCATTGAAACATGATATACTAGTTGTGTTGTATATTCAACCAAGTTAAAACATGATATACTAGTTGTGTTGTATATTCAACCAAGTTAAAACATGATAGACCAGTTGTGTTGTATATCCAACCAAGCTAAAACATGATATACTAGTTGTGTTGTATATTCAACCATGCTAAAACATGATATACTAGTTGTGTTGTATATTCAACCAAGTTAAAACATGATATACTAGTTGTGTTGTATATTCAACCAAGTTAAAACATGATAGACCAGTTGTGTTGTATATCCAACCAAGCTAAAACATGATATACTAGTTGTGTTGTATATTCAACCATGCTAAAACATGATATACTAGTTGTGTTGTATATTCAACCAAGTTAAAACATGATATACTAGTTGTGTTGTATATTCAACCAAGTTAAAACATGATAGACCAGTTGTGTTGTATATCCAACCAAGCTAAAACATGATATACTAGTTGTGTTGTATATTCAACCATGCTAAAACATGATATACTAGTTGTGTTGTATATTCAACCAAGTTAAAACATGATATACTAGTTGTGTTGTATATTCAACCAAGTTAAAACATGATAGACCAGTTGTGTTGTATATCCAACCAAGCTAAAACATGATATACTAGTTGTGTTGTATATTCAACCAAGTTAAAACATGATATACTAGTTGTGTTGTATATTCAACCAAGTTAAAACATGATATACTAGTTGTGTTGTATATTCAACCAAGTTAAAACATGATATACTAGTTGTGTTGTATATTCAACCATGTTAAAACATGATATACTAGTTGTGTTGTATATTCAGCCAAGTTAAAACATGATATACTAGTTGTGTTGTATATTCAACCAAGTTAAAACATGATATACTAGTTGTGTTGTATATTCAACCAAGTTAAAACATGATATACTAGTTGTGTTGTATATTCAACCAAGTTAAAACATGATATACTAGTTGTGTTTTATATTAAACCAATATATACAACTAGTTGTGTTGTATATTCAACCAGGTTCAAACATGATATACTAGGTGTGTTGTATATTCAACCAAGCTGAAACATGATACACTATTTGTGTTGTATATTCAACCATAATAAAACATGACATACTAGTTGTTTTGTATAATCAACCAAGTTAAAACATGATAGACCAGTTGTGTTGTATATTCAACCATGTTAAAACATGATATACTAGTTGTGTTGTATATTCAACCAAGTTAAAACATGATATACTAGTTGTGTTGTATATTCAACCAGGTTCAAACATGATATACTAGTTGTGTTGTATATTCAACCATATTAAAACATAATATACTAGTTGTGTTGTATATTCAACCAAGTTAAAACATGATATACCAGTTGTGTTGTATATTCAACCAAGTTAAAACATGATATACTAGTTGTGTTGTATATTCAACCAAGTTAAAACATGATATACTAGTTGTGTTGTATATTCAACCAAGTTAAAACATGATATACTAGTTGTGTTGTATATTCAACCAAGTTAAAACATGATATACTAGTTGTGTTGTATATTCAACCAAGTTAAAACATGATATACTAGTTGTGTTGTATATTCAACCAAGTTAAAACATGATATACCATTGTGTTGTATATTCAACCAAGTTAAAACACGATATACCATTGTGTTGTATATTCAACCAAGTTAAAACATGATATACCAGTTGTGTTGTATATTCAACCAAGTTAAAACATGATATACTAGTTGTGTTGTATATTCAACCAAGTTAAAACATGATATACTAGTTGTGTTGTATATTCAACCAAGTTAAAACATGATATACTAGTTGTGTTGTATATTCAACCAAGTTAAAACATGATATACTAGTTGTGTTGTATATTCAACCAAGCTCAAACATGATATACTAGTTGTGTTGTATATTCAACCAAGCTAAAACATGATATACTAGTTGTGTTGTATATTCAACCAAGTTAAAACATGATATACTAGTTGTGTTGTATATTCAACCAAGCTAAAACATGATATACTAGTTGTGTTGTATATTCAACAAAGTTAAAACATGATATACTAGTTGTGTTGTATATTCAACCAAGCTAAAACATGATATACTAGTTGTGTTGTATATTCAACCAAGTTAAAACATGATATACTAGTTGTGTTGTATATTCAGCCAAGTTAAAACATGATATACTAGTTGTGTTGTATATTCAGCCAAGTTAAAACATGATATACTAGTTGTGTTGTATATTCAGCCAAGTTAAAACATGATATACTAGTTGTGTTGTATATTCAGCCAAGTTAAAACATGATATACTAGTTGTGTTGTATATTCAACCAAGTTAAAACATGATATACTAGTTGTGTTGTATATTCAACCAAGTTAAAACATGATATACTAGTTGTGTTGTATATTCAACCAAGTTAAAACATGATATACTAGTTGTGTTGTATATTCAACCAAGTTAAAACATGATATACTAGTTGTGTTGTATATTCAGCCAAGGTAAAACATGATATACTAGTTGTGTTGTATATTCAACCAAGTTAAAACATGATATACTAGTTGTGTTGTATATTAAACCAAGTTAAAACATGATATACTAGTTGTGTTGTATATTCAACCAAGTTAAAACATGATATACTAGTTGTGTTGTATATTCAACCAAGTTAAAACATGACATACTAGTTGTGTTGTATATTCAACCAAGTTAAAACATGATAGACTAGTTATGTTGTATATTCAACCAAGTTAAAACATGATATACTAGTTGTGTTGTATATTCAACCAAGTTAAAACATGATATACTAGTTGTGTTGTATATTCAACCAAGTTAAAACATGATATACTAGTTGTGTTGTATATTCAACCAAGTTAAAACATGATATACTAGTTGTGTTGTATATTCAACCAAGCTAAAACATGATATACTAGTTGTGTTGTATATTCAACCAAGTTAAAACATGATATACTAGTTGTGTTGTATATTCAACCAAGTTAAAACATGATATACCATTGTGTTGTATATTCAACCAAGTTAAAACATGATATACTAGTTGTGTTGTATATTCAACCAAGTTAAAACATGATATACTAGTTGTGTTGTATATTCAACCAAGCTGAAACCTGATACACTAGTTGTGTTGTATATTCAACCATATTAAAACATGACATACTAGTTGTGTTGTATATTCAACCAGTTAAAACATGATATACTAGTTGTGTTGTATATTCAACCATGTTAAAACATGATATACTAGTTGTGTTGTATATTCAACCAAGTTAAAACATGATATACTAGTTGTGTTGTATATTCAACCAAGTTAAAACATGATATACTAGTTGTGTTGTATATTCAACCATATTAAAACATGATATACTAGTTGTGTTGTATATTCAACCATGTTAAAACATGATATACTAGTTGTGTTGTATATTCAACCAAGTTAAAACATGATATACTAGTTGTGTTGTATATTCAACCAAGTTACAACATGATATACTAGTTGTGTTGTATATTCAACCATGTTAAAACATGATATACCAGTTGTATTGTATATTCAACCAAGTTAAAACATGATATACTAGTTGTGTTCTATATTCAACCAGGTTCAAACATGATATACTAGGTGTGTTGTTTATTCAACCAAGCTGAAACATGATACACTAGTTGTGTTGTATATTCAACAATATTAAAACATGACATACTAGTTGTTTTGTATAATCAACCAAGTTAAAACATGATAGACCAGTTGTGTTGTATATTCAACCATGTTAAAACATGATATACTAGTTGTGTTGTATATTTAACCAAGTTAAAACATGATATACTAGTTGTGTTATATATTCAACCAATTTAAAACATGATATACTAGTTGTGTTGTATATTCAACCAAGTTAAAACATGATATACTAGTTGTATTGTATAATCAACCAAGTTAACACATGATATACTAGTTGTGTTGTATATTCAACCAAGTTAAAACATGATATACTAGTTGTGTTGTATATTCAGCCAAGTTAAAACATGATATACTAGTTGTGTTGTATATTCAACCAAGTTAAAACATGATATACTAGTTGTGTTGTATATTCAACCAAGTTAAAACATTATATACTCGATGTGTTGTATATTCAGCCAAGTTAAAACATGATATACTAGTTGTGTTGTATATTCAACCAAGTTAAAACATGATATACTAGTTGTGTTGTATATTCAACCAAGTTAAAACATGATATACCAGTTGTGTTGTATATTCAACCAAGTTAAAACATGATAAACTAGTTGTGTTGTATATTCAGCCAAGCTAAAACATGATATACTAGTTGAGTTGTATATTCAACCAAGCTAAAACATGATATACTAGTTGTGTTGTATATTCAACCAAGCTAAAACATGATATACTAGTTGTGTTGTATATTCAGCCAATTTAAAACATGATATACTAGTTGTGTTGTATAATCAACCAAGTTAAAACATGATATACTAGTTGTGTTGTATATTCAACCAAGTTAAAACATGATATACTAGTTGTGTTGCATATTCAACCAAGTTAAAACATGATATACTAGTTGTGTTGTATATTCAGCCAAGTTAAAACATGATATACTAGTTGTGTTGTATATTCAGCCAAGTTAAAACATGATATAATAGTTGTGTTGTATTTTCAACCAAGTTAAAACATGACATACTAGTTGTGTTGTATATTCAACCATATTAAATCATGATATACTAGTTGTGTTGTATATTCAACCAAGTTAAAACATGATATACTAGTTGTGTTGTATATTCAACCAAGTTAAAACATGATATACTAGTTGTGTTGTATATTCAACCAAGTATAAACATGATATACTAGTTGTGTTGTATATTCAACCAAGTATAAACATGATATACTAGTTGTGTTGTGTATTCAACCAAGTTAAAACATGATATACTAGTTGTGTTGTATATTCAACCATATTAAAACATGATATACTAGTTGTGTTGTATATTCAGCCAAGATAAAACATGATATACTAGTTGTGTTGTATATTCAACCAGGTTCAAACATGATATACTAGTTGTGTTGTATATTCAACCATATTAAAACATGATATACTAGTTGTGTTGTATATTCAACCATATTAAAACATGATATACTAGTTGTGTTGTATATTCAACCAAGTTAAAACATGATATACTAGTTGTGTTGTATATTCAACCATATTAAAACATGATATACCATTGTGTTGTATATTCAACAAAGTTAACACATGATATACTAGTTGTGTTGTATATTCAACCATGTTAAACCATGATATACTAGTTGTGTTGTATATTCAACCATGTTAAAACATGATATACTAGTTGTGTTGTATATTCAACCAAGTTAAAACATGATATACTAGTTGTGTTGTATAATCAACCAAGTTAAAACATGATATACTAGTTGAGTTGTATATTCAACCAAGTTAAAACATGATATACTAATTGTGTTGTATATTCAGCCAAGCTAAAACATGATATACTAGTTGTGTTGTATATTCAACCAAGCTAAAACATGATATACTAGTTGTGTTGTATATTCAACCAAGTTATAACATGATATACCATTGTGTTGTATATTCAACCAAGTTAAAACATGATATACTAGTTGTGTTGTATATTTAACCAAGTTAAAACATGATATACTAGTTGTGTTGTATATTCAGCCAAGCTAAAACATGATATACTAGTTGTGTTGTATATTCAACCAAGTTAAAACATGATATACTAGTTGTGTTGTATATTCAACCAAGCTAAAACATGATATACTAGTTGTGCTGTATATTCAACCAAGTTAAAACATGATATACTAGTTGTGTTGTATATTCAACCATGTTAAAACATGATATAATAGTTGTGTTGTATATTCAGCCAAGTTAAAACATGATATACTAGTTGTGTTGTATATTCAACCAAGTTAAAACATGATATACTATTGTGTTGTATATTCAACCAAGTTAAAACATGATATACTATTGTGTTGTATATTCAGCCAAGTTAAAACATGATATACTAGTTGTGTTGTATAATAAACCAAGTTAAAACATGATATACTAGTTGTGTTGTATATTCAACCAAGTTAAAACATGATATACCATTTTGTTGTATATTCAGCCAAGGTAAAACATGATATACTAGTTGTGTTGTATATTCAGCCAAGTTAAAACATGATATACTAGTTGTGTTGTATATTAAACCAAGTTAAAACATGATATACTAGTTGTGTTGTATATTCAACCAGGTTCAAACATGATATACTAGTTGTGTTGTATATTCAACCAAGTTAAAACATGATATACCAGTTGTATTGTATATTCAACCAAGTTAAAACATGATATACTAGTTGTGTTGTATATTCAACCAGGTTCAAACATGATATACTAGGTGTGTTGTATATTCAACCAAGCTGAAACATGATACACTAGTTGTGTTGTATATTCAACCATATTAAAACATGACATACTAGTTGTGTTGTATATTCAACCATGTTAAAGCATGATATACTAGTTGTGTTGTATAGTCAACCAAGTTAAAACATGGTATAATTGTAGTTGTGTTGTATATTCAACCAAGTTAAAACATGATATACTAGTTGTGTTGTATATTCAACCAGGTTCAAACATGATATACTAGTTGTGTTGTATATTCAACCATATTAAAACATGATATACTAGTTGTGTTGTATATTCAACCAAGTTAAAACATGATATACCAGTTGTGTTGTATATTCAACCAAGTTAAAACATGATATACTAGTTGTGTTGTATATTCAACCAAGTTAACACATGATATACTAGTTGTGTTGTATATTCAACCAAGTTAAAACATGATATACCATTGTGTTATATATTCAACCAAGTTAAAACTTGATATACCATTGTGTTGTATATTCAACCAAGTTAAAACATGATATACCAGTTGTGTTGTATATTCAACCAAGTTAAAACATGATATACTAGTTGTGTTGTATATTCAACCAAGTTAAAACATGATATACTAGTTGTGTTGTATATTCAACCAAGTTAACACATGATATACTAGTTGTGTTGTATATTCAACCAAGTTAAAACATGATATACCATTGTGTTGTATATTCAACCAAGTTAAAACATGATATACTAGTTGTGTTGTATATTCAACCAAGTTAAAACATGATATACTAGTTGTGTTGTATATTCAGCCAAGCTAAAACATGATATACTAGTTGTGTTGTATATTCAACCAAGCTAAAACATGATATACTAGTTGTGTTGTATATTCAACCAAGCTAAAACATGATATACTAGTTGTGTTGTATATTCAACCAAGTTAAAACATTATATACTAGTTGTGTTGTATATTCAACCAAGTTAAAACATGATATACTAGTTGTGCTGTATATTCAACTAAGTTAAAACATGATATACTGGTTGTGTTGTATATTCAACCAAGTTAAAACATGATATATACTAGTTGTATTGTATATTCAGCCAAGTTAAAACATGATATACTAGTTGTGTTGTATATTCAGCCAAGTTACAACATGATATACTAGTTGTGTTGTATATTCAGCCAAGTTAAAACATGATATACTAGTTGTGTTGTATATTCAACCAAGTTAAAACATGATATACTAGTTGTGTTGTATATTCAACCAAGCTAAAACATGATATACTAGTTGTGTTGTATATTCAACCATATTAAAACATGATAGACTAGTTGTGTTGTATATTCGACCAAGTTAAAACATGATATACTAGTTGTGTTGTATATTCAGCCAAGTTAAAACATGATATACTAGTTGTGTTGTATATTCAACCAAGTTAAAACATGATATACTAGTTGTGTTGTATATTCAACCAAGTTAAAACATGATATACTATTTGTGTTGTATATTCAGCCAAGTTAAAACATGATATACTAGTTGTGTTGTATATTCAGCCAAGTTAAAACATGATATACTAGTTGTGTTGTATATTCAACCAAGTTAAAACATGATATACTAGTTGTGTTGTATATTCAACCAAGTTAAAACATGATATACTATTTGTGTTGTATATTCAGCCAAGTTAAAACATGATATACTAGTTGTGTTGTATATTCAACCAAGTTAAAACATGATATACTAGTTGTGTTGTATATTCAACCAAGTTAAAACATGATATACTAGTTGTGTTGTATATTCAACCAAGTTAAAACATGATAGACTGGTTGTATTGTACATGAAACCAAGGTACAACATAAGTGTACATGAAACTGGAGTAAACTACATTTGTTGCTTCCAGAGTAATATACAATCATCATATGATAGACTGGTTGTATTGTATATGCAACATATTAATATACCTTTATCACATTATAGACTGGTCACATTGTACATGCAACCGGAGCAAAATACCATCATTATATGATAGACGGGTTGTATTTTACATGATGAAACCGGATTAAATACCTTCATCACGAGATAGATTGGTTGTATTGTACGTGAAACCGGATTAAATACCTTCATCACAAGATAGATTGGTTGTATTGTACATGAAACCGGATTAAATACCTTCATCACAAGATAGACTGGTTGTATTGTACATGAAACCGGATTAAATACCTTCATCACATGATAGATTGGTTGTATTGTACGTGAAACCGGATTAAATACCTTCATCACAAGATAGACTGGTTGTATTGTACATGAAACCGGATTAAATACCTTCATCACAAGATATATTGGTTGTAATGTACATGAAACCTGATTAAATACCTTCATCACATGATAGACTGGTTGTATTGTACATGAAACCTGATTAAATACCTTCATCACAAGATAGACTGGTTGTATTGTACATGAAACCGGATTAAATACCTTCATCACAAGATATATTGGTTGTAATGTACATGGAACCTGATTAAATACCTTCATCACATGATAGACTGGTTGTATTGTACATGAAACCTGATTAAATACCTTCATCACAAGATAGACTGGTTGTATTGTACATGAAACCGGATTATATACCTTCATCACAAGATAGACTGGTTGTATTGTACATGAAACCGGATTAAATACATTCATCACATGATATACTGGTTGTATTGTACATAAAACCGGATTAAATACCTTCATCACAAGATAGATTGGTTGTATTGTACATGAAACTGGAATAAATACCTTCATCACATGATAGACTGGTTGTATTGTACATGAAACCGGATTAAATACCTTCATCACATGATAGACTGGTTGTATTGTACATGAAACCGGATTAAATACCTTCATCACATGATAGACTGGTTGTATTGTACATGAAACCGATTAAATACCTTCATCACATGATAGACTGGTTGTATTGTACATGAAACAACACAAAAACACGGATTAAATACCTTCATCACATGATAGACTGGTTGTATTGTACATGAAACCGGATTAAATACCTTCATCACATGATAGACTGGTTGTATTGTACATGAAACCGGATTAAATACCTTCATCACATGATAGACTGGTTGTATTGTACATGAAACCGGATTAAATACCTTCATCACAGATAGACTGGTTGTATTGTACTGAAACCGGATTAAATACCTCATCACAGTAGACTGGTTGTATTGTACATGAAACCGGATTAAATACCTTCATCACAAGATAGACTGGTTGTATTGTACATGAAACCGGATTAAATACCTTCATCACAAGATAGACTGGTTGTATTGTACATGAAACCGGATTAAATACCTTCATCACAAGATAGACTGGTTGTATTGTACATGAAACCGGATTAAATACCTTCATCACAAGATAGACTGGTTGTATTGTACATGAAACCGGATTAAATACCTTCATCACAAGATAGACTGGTTGTATTGTACATGAAACCGGATTAAATACCTTCATCACATGATAGACTGGTTGTATTGTACATGAAACCGGATTAAATACCTTCATCACATGATAGACTGGTTGTATTGTACATGAAACCGGATTAAATACCTTCATCACATGATAGACTGGTTGTATTGTACATGAACATTAAATACTCATCACATATGGTTGTATTGTACATGAAACCGGATTAAATACCTTCATCACATGATAGACTGGTTGTATTGTACATGAAACCGGATTAAATACCTTCATCACAAGATAGACTGGTTGTATTGTACATGAAACCGGATTAAATACCTTCATCACAAGATAGACTGGTTGTATTGTACATGAAACCGGATTAAATACCTTCATCACAAGATAGACTGGTTGTATTGTACATGAAACCGGATTAAATACCTTCATCACAAGATAGACTGGTTGTATTGTACATGAAACCGGATTAAATACCTTCATCACAAGATAGACTGGTTGTATTGTACATGAAACCGGATTAAATACCTTCATCACAAGATAGACTGGTTGTATTGTACATGAAACCGGATTAAATACCTTCATCACAAGATAGACTGGTTGTATTGTACATGAAACCGGATTAAATACCTTCATCACATGATATACTGGTTGTATTGTACATAAAACCGGATTAAATACCTTCATCACAAGATAGATTGGTTGTATTGTACATGAAACCGGATTAAATATCTTCATCACAAGATAGACTGGTTGTATTGTACATGAAACCGGATTAAATACCTTCATTGCATGATAGACTGGTTGTATTGTACATGAAACCGGATTAAATACCTTCAACACATGATAGACTGGTTGTATTGTACATGAAACCTGATTAAATACCTTCATCACAAGATAGACTGGTTGTATTGTACGTGAAACCAGCGAAACAGGAACAGTTATAACTTCTAGGCTGATTTTCACAAATCTGTGTACATTCACTAGTAGATTCCTCACATTCGTCGATATCTACAGAAAGTGAAACACATAATACAAATTAAAGATTAGTATCTCAACCCATTCTTTAGACCTACATTACAATCCTACATGCCACAATATATGGTAAACTTTTTAAAAAAACTTTATTGATTTTAGAACGATTGCGAAACAAGCTTTAGCAACTTATGCAACTTATATTAATCACTCTCGTTGGCGCATATGATAGTGTGGTCATTCGTGTGGGAACGTGCCGCCTGATCAGGCTCTATGATGTTTGCTATTCGGATAGTGGAGCTAAAGCACTTGTCTGAATACCAAGCAACATAGATCCTGATGCGGTGGTATGCCATGGCTAATCTGGATCTATGTGGTTTGCAAATGTGATTTTATATACTCAGTATGAAAAGGGTGAATGGAGCTGTCCACTAACGCAGGTTTGACGGTATTACCTATGCATTACCATTATACTGACCCTAATATAAAACATGCACATTTAACATGATTATTCGGGTATTATTAGTTTATAATTTATACAAATTTATTTTAGCTCGATTGCGAAACAAGTTATTTCAACTTATATTAATCACTCTCGAGACATCATTCCTGATGCAATCCATCGCCACGAGGGAGAGGGGAGAGGCAACATGAAATTTAAACGGCTCCAGCGGGGCTTGAACTCCGGACCTTTCAAACCTGAGCTATCACGACTTGTATTATTCGCGTTGGAATTCATCCGTGGTAACAAACTAGCTATTTTCTAAATTGCGCACAAATGAAAAAAAATAATGTGATTGTTACCATTGCATTTCATTCCGTCATCTGCCAATCTATATCCTCCTCCACATTGGCAATAGTAGCTACCTCCTGTATTTATACATGTCTGAGAACAAACTGATGTATCATTGCATTCATTAATATCTGAAATATAAAATTGTTGAGTATGTATGTATGTTCCATTAATGTCAAACTACTTGCGGGGACCTAGACATGTTTACCTGGGCAGACTTAGCCGACCTAAGTGGTTAACCAGTACTAAGCAATGTATGCGATGTACCTTGCTCAATGAACATTGTTGAGTATGATATGGAATGAGAGATGTCGGTCAGTTACTGCCCCTGAAAACTCCCTAAAAGTATGTAGGGCCTCTAAAGTTGTTTCCTCAGTTTTTACTGAAATATAACATTGTTGAGTATGATATAGAATAAGAGACGTCGGTCAGTTACTGCCCCTGAATACTCCCTAAAAGTATGCAGGTCCTCTAAATTGGTTTCCTCCGTTTTTATCGTCGTTTCCATTGCACACTATGCTATCAAATTTCTTACACTTTCTCATCTAATAGTTATTATGTAACTATATCTCCACATATATCCTACATTATATCCAATGAGTAAAAATTCTGTACTTAATATCTCCATAGGCCAATATCCACAAATGGCCCACCGCAGTCGTTTAATAACTTCTAAGTATTGTTATCAATTAATAAACATGATTTTGATATAATCGCATTTATAGTACAGCAACATCTGGTTATGGAACAGAAGAAACAACAAAGGATTCTAACCAAAAGGACCAATGTACATTTCGGGATAAATCGGACTGTATGTCAAAGGAGGTAATAGAAAAACAAAAAATGATGTGTGTTAATCCAGTGACTCATTGATAATTATGACCAATCAGTTTGAATGTCCAAGTTGTCAATCAGGGATGGCAGGTTTTTCACCCAGTTATTTCCTATACATGTACTGAAGGAATACCTTTCTTCCCTACTACGGGGAAGAAATGTAAGAAACCCGCTTTTTGTCAAATATTTTAGTAACATATGTCCAAAATATACCTAAAATGTACATAGAATTTTAAGATTTTAATGTAAATATTATTCTCTTAACTTCTGTAAATGTTATACTGTGAAGTATAATTGCCGACAATGATGCAATAAAGATTAAAACACCTTTATTGCCAGTATCTTCCTAGTTTCTTCTATTTCTCTCTACCCTTTCCCTTCAACCATGTTGTAAATGAATGCAAACATGGCACAATTCTTAAAAAGTCATATTTACATAAACCTGTAAGAGCGTACCTTCACATTTCCCCTCATAATCATGGTAACCGGATGGACACGCGCTGCAGTTATACGGTTTAATGTCGGGGTTGGCGTTGTGCTGCTCGGCGGGTGTGTCCGTGCAGTTACGTCCTACGGAGCAAGGATTAACCTCACACCCATCGAAATCTAATTCACAGTCGCCTCCTGTTAAATAATGATAATGGACATTTCTTTTTAATTTATTTGTTTCTGTAGACATTACTAGATATATATTGTGCATATAAAAAATCGTAAAAGAAACCTACCAAAACATAAGTTGGCCGTCGACATACGAAAATGGGCACTAGGACATAATTAACAATAATGACGTTGATATATCATTTGTATAGCACAATGTTTAACAACAAATTCTGAAAGTTTCAACTCAATATATTACCAATAGAGAAGGTTGTGACTTAGTTAGTGAAGGGCCCATTCTAGAGGGCGATGTGGGTGAAATAGTCGCACTAGGGACACTGACTTCGCCCTTTTGGGGCCCCACTTCTCCTTAAAACGCTTAAAGTATTTTGTTTATTTTGTTTTACAATTTTCATATAGAATTTTGTTCAGTAAGATAACATTTTCAAATTTGTATTTAATGGTGATAAATAAAATGTCCATGTAAAATTTTCTCTAGTAAGATACACTGGCCCATTATAACACACTCCTTATATTCAAATGTTGTATTTAATGGGGTTATACTGTGCATTATAACCATATTTTGTCGTATCTTGTTGAAATTTATTAAATAACACCATTTAAGAACGCGATCGCGCGCTTTCTTACTTCTCCTAAAAACTGACATAGAATTGACCCTGTAGAATAACACAGTCAATGTCTAACAACAAATGCTGAAAACGTTGCACATATTTATTATGTACATTTCCATTGGAGAGGAATTAATATAAGTTTTCTGAAAACTTGTTTTCCAATCCAAACCATTCACAATTTATGTAATTTGTAACATTTGTGTGTGTTATATATGTAAATTTATTGGAATAAATACTGTTTAAAACAAATGCTGAAACTTTCAACTCAATATATTACCAATAGATAAAGTTGTGACTTAGTTAGTGAAGGGTTCATTCTAGAGAGCGATGTCTAAAACAAATGCTGACACTTTCAACTCAATATCTTATCAATAGAGAAAGTTGTGACTTAGTTAGTGAAGTGTTCATTCTAGAGAGCGATGTCTAAAACAAATGCTGACACTTTCAACTCAATAACTTATCAATAGAGAAAGTTGTGACTTAGTTAGTGAAGGGTTCATTCTAGAGAGCGATGTCTAAAACAAATGCTGACACTTTCAACTCAATAACTTATCAATAGAGAAAGTTGTGACTTAATTAGTGAAGAGTTCATTCTAGAGAGCGATGTCTAAAACAAATGCTGACACTTTCAACTCAATATCTTACCAATATAGAAAGTTGTGACTTATTTAGTGACACACACAAATAAATGTTTTAAGAGAACATTAAACTTCAACCAGTCACGCCAACATTAATAACGTTCTATAATCAGTAATTTTGGAAATGCACATAGATGTACACATCAACATTCACATTAACAATTGTACAACCTGTAGACTACACCTACATCATTATTTCACCAAATATTATATTTGTCTAACAAAGTGATGGCCTTGGAAACAATGTTCCTATGGCAACATTTTTTGAATTCATTTCATATCGACATTTAAACTTCATTAGCTTTAACTAATAATCCCGTGACCGTATATAGAAATGCAGAGTTTGGGAACATTTAGTCTAATTTAAACACTTAATTCCTATTTTTCTGGAAAATGTCAGAGTGAATAGTTTCGTATTGCGCCGGCCATATAGTATGTTCACATATTCTCTTCATGTAAAAACAAAATCACGATAGACAAATTGAAATCAAACTAATCTCGACACTGAAGGATCATTCTAGAGGGCGATGTGGGCAAAATAGTCGCCTTAGTGACCGGACCCTGATTTCACCCACTTCTCCCTAAAATATATTTTTACAATTTTCATACCACTGTTTGTCCAGTAAGATACACTGGCCCATTATAAAGCACACCTTCTATGCAAGTGTTGTATTTAAGTCATACTGTGCATTTTAACCATATTTTGTTGAACTTTATTAAATAACACCATTTAAGGACACGATCATGTGCTTTCTCACTTCTCCCAACAATTCTGACCTAGAATGAACCCTGAGAAAGTGTTTAACAATCTCATTAAGGGGTACAGTGGCATGCCGTTCAACAGAGATGGGTCTGGACTGTACATAGTTGGGAGGCCATTCAGAGATGCTTAGTACGGGGGATAGAGACTTGATATGGTACTTGGTTCTGGACTGTACATAGTTGGGAGGCCATTCAGAGATGCATAGTACGGGGATAGAGAATTGATATGGTACTTGGGTCCGGACTGCTGAATTAAGTAGTTCCTTGTAGGCTATTGTGTCGATGCATACAATGTTATATCTGATTTCGTATATGAATAATACATAACCCATTAAGCAAAATTACAGATACAGTTCAACCTGTGATAGTGGTCACCTCTAATAACCAGCCAACCTGTATTAAGCAGCCAATTTCCCCAGAGTCCCAATATGTTGTTTTTATCATACATTTAACCTCTATTTAGCAACCATCTGTGCCAAGCAGCCACTTCTGTGAGTCCCTTGGCTGGCTGCTTAAGACAAGTGTGACTTTATTTATAATCAATATTAGTACCTGTCCAATATTGTTCACAGAGACACGTGGCATACTTGAAATGTTCTGTGGACCTCACATCCTCTCTTATTATGCTACTGTTACAGATCCCGTGTGAACTACATCCTGTACAGAGTACTATCACTACGTCCACAATAGGGGAGTTCACGCCATGCTCGTCTGTAGCAATTACACTGCAACGATAACAGGTAACAAATATTTTTAAAATATGTGTGTTTTCAGGGCTCATTTCTAGAGGGCGACATGGGCGAAGTAGTCGCCCATAGGACATTGACTTCTCCCCCTGGGAGCATCACTTCTCCCTAAACATTTAAAAATAGTGTCCAGTAATCGGACAGCTTGCTTCGCACTTTCTTGTTTAATGTAGTGGGTAGCACACTCGCCCCTCACCAATGCAACCTGGATTCGATCCATCACCAAGAAGTATGTGGTACGGTGGTCACCAAATCGGACAGGTCGATTTTCTCTGGGTACTCCGGCTTCCTCCCACAGGAATGACCATATTTAATCGTTCGTCTGCGCCCAAATGAGAGTGATTAATATAAGTTGTTAAAGCTTGTTTCGCAATCGTTGTACACTAATAAAGTTTAAACCCTATGATATACAGTAGCATATACGAGTACAGCTGTCTGGGAGAAAGGATTTAACAAATTAGATATGAGAAGTAATTAACTTAAGCTTCAGATTTTACCATTTTTCTAGCACGCTGACACTGCAATATGTGCTGTTTATGTACATAACTTATTATTTGTTTGAAATTAACTATGTCTAAACTGTTAGTACAGGAGAAATACGAAACATAGGCAACGACTTCAGGCGATGACAAGAACCATTTAAATTCCACGTTGCCTCTTCTCTTTCCCTCGTGGCAATGAATTAATTACATCAGGAATGAGGTACCGAAAGTGATTAATATAAGTTATAAGAACTTGTTTCGCAATTGATCGACAATAAATTTGTATAAACTAAATGCCAATGAGAGATTAATAGATTTAAGAAGCACATTCACCTGATATACACCGGATTCGTATCTGTAATATACAGAACAACGTCCACTGTGTCGTTATTTCCGGGCGTCCCGATGCTGGTGTTTGCGGTGGTCTCCAATAATTCGTAACTCAAATTTCCATCGTCCAATCCCTTAATCTTGAATGTTGATGTTTCATTGATGTTTACGTTGAGGTAGTTTTTGCCTCCTACGTCCATTGTTCCAGCAATTATATTCAGTTTGGGCACAACGTTTGCTGAAAACAAACACGTAATTATTACATTGTTTAATTCTGTGCACGTTAGCTTGCGGCGAATATAACAAGACACATTTCAACGCAACCTTTAATGGATGATTTGTCATGTAGATTAAGATATTCACAAGTTACAGTTATCCCCCCCCCATCATGTGTGCTTTTTAACAACTTACGGGTTAGTGATAGATCAGCCATTAACGTTTGTACTTTAGGCTCACCTTGTTAATTTAACTGAAGACAAATACCTTTAATATAGTCAACAATACTATTTATATCCCTAGGGCAGATTCAATTCCCTCCATAGATTATGTGTTGTTTGCTTGTTCGTGTTTTACGAGTGTTTTTGTTTAATTTAAGTTTATTTAACGTCGCTACAGGTTCAACATTTGAGCGTCGGGCAGTTTATCTTGTAACAGCTTTCCTGGTAAGGCTCCAGCAGTTAACCAGAACTTGGTGCACAAACCTTCGTAAGGAACTGTCAACGTTTTCATATAAATGAGACACAGCGTGAGAGGAGCTCGAACCCGTGACCATCAGTGATGATAGTTTACAGTGTCAGGTCAAGCCAGCGACCTTCACCACTCGATCACGGAGGCGGATTTCACTCCATAAAGGTTATATATACAATGTCATTGAAACACGATATTATACCGTACCATACCTACATGTATACAACTTGCGTGCACATTATTTCTGTACCCGGATGTGACAGATATAAGATATGTCATGCATTCATTGATAATCACGATCCTATTCAGGAAGTATGTGAGTCAGGCGTGTTTATCCGGGTACTCGGTTTCCTCCCATACAATCAGCGTGATTATATTGTAATAACATTTCTATCACATGCATTGTAAACTAAATATAGTTTATACCTATTCAGGTTATTTATTTTACAACGATTGCGAAACAAACTTGGCAATTTATATATTATCACTCTCGTTGGCGCAGATGAAATCGTAAATATGGACATTCGTGTATGTGGGGAGGGGGACCGGAGTAAACAATAAAAGACCATCGCTAGGTTAACAGAGCGCGTTCGCTTCAGGTGCGAAAGGCCCGGAGTTCGAGCCTCGCTGGAGCCGTTACGATTGTGCCCTTAGGCAAGGCATTTATATTCCACGTTGCCTCTTCTCTCCCTCGGGGCGATGTATTCCACCAGGAATGAGGTATCGAGAGTGATTGCTATAAGTTGAAAGAACTTGTTTCGCAATCGAGCTAAAACAAATGTGTATAAATTAAGAGAAATATACATGAAATGACTTTCGGAACAAGTATCAATTCAAAGCAGTTTATAATTATGTTCACTAATGTACCTCTTATAGGAATTGTGTGTGTGTTTTACGTTTATTGGTCGTCGCTACCTGTTGCCCATATGAGCGACGCCTCCTAAAGTTATTAGTCATTTTAGATTTTGGAGGATAGTGCATTATACAGACAGAGAACCATTCCAGAGTCTCCTCTGGCTCTTTGACGTGCACGGTGTCACACACCGACACAATATCTCGGTTTAACGTCCCATCTGAAAGACTGTTAATTTTAATAGGGTCAGACGGGGGTTCGAACCTGCGATCCCTGAATTACCAGTCCAGCGTAGTAATTGTTGCCACAACCTGTTTTATATACTGTTGGCTTAACCAAAATTGTAGAAAATCACGACGAAACTTTCACAGGTCCAAATATTGGTTTAATCTATGGA
Organism: Archivesica marissinica; assembly: GCA_014843695.1. Classification (NCBI taxonomy): domain Eukaryota; kingdom Metazoa; phylum Mollusca; class Bivalvia; order Venerida; family Vesicomyidae; genus Archivesica; species Archivesica marissinica. The sequence goes on from CM026392.1 coordinate 56,893,979, forward strand.
CATTATCTTTGTGAAATGAGCAACATTTATATATCAATGCTCAGTAAAAGTAATTTCGAAAAAGTAACATTTCGAAAATCAGAAATTTAGGTAAGTCACAACCGAATCAACACTGGAAAAATCTAACCGGTAAACATAAAGGTGTTGTAAAAGCAAATATAAACTCGTTATTTCATCGATTTCAAAATGTAAATTTTAATCATGCAGAACGTACGTATTAATATCAGATAGCATTAACCATGTTTTGAATGTCTTACTATCAACAGGAGCAAGTACCCATAATTATATTGACCATAAGCGGTGTCAATGAGAATGTGTAATTTTCCTTACTGTACACGAATACATTATTGGCAGTGAAAGGTTCTGCGATGGATGATTTCTAAAAGGTTCACATGGCGGATTCCAATCTGAATGCTGTCGTTAGTGACATAACAACCGACCCAATTCAACCAATTTTCTCTATACTAATCTCTTTTTCTTCAAGTGCTCCGATTTGATAATTCATGTTCTTGAACTTTCTTCATATATTCCTTTAAATATTAACCATTTTCGTTTTTACATCCAAAATTATTGACTCACTAATACATTAAGTTCTGAAATTCTTTAGCAAATACCTAGAATAGATTTCACGTATTTTCATTGTTATATATATTATTTTCCTGCCTATTGTATATCAATCAATTGATAGGGAGAAGAACTATATAAGTTTTCTTTCGTTCTAATCCCTTTCAGTCTACTGCTGTTAAATTATATGTAAAATGTTCATTTCTTGATTACATGTACAAAACTGAAATAAATAATGTTTAAACTAATGAATATGTGTGAAGTATGAACTCGTATAGTATGTATGAATATCAATGTATAACCTAACACACGTTAGAACTAACACAACTTAAGTATATATATACTGCATTACATTTTATCTCGGACGAACCTACATTTAATAGTATCCACTTTAAATTAGTCAAATCGAGCGTTCAGTGCACAAATGGTGTAAGACAGATCTAGTTAAACGCTTACAGTAGTTTTGCACCCAGCACTCGAAATATAGCTTGAGGATATATATGATTAATATAGTAAACATTTAAAAACTTCAATTAGTACTTTAACAATACCTTGTATGACAGAGAAGCGTATATGTAATACACAATTGATTGATTAGTATGTATTATTATTATATTCATTTGTTTGTAGACCATAAACTGTATAAGTTTGTGTCTTAATAAACGATTCTTCTTCTTCATCATAAAATAGTATAGTTAAACGTGCAGTAAAGTCATTAAAGATTATAATGCTTGATGTTTAGATACTATTTTAAATGAGCATATTAAATGTCCGTTACCAGCTATGGCTGACATATTATATGTAAGATTTAATAGTATATATGTTTGTGTCTTAATAAACGATTCTTCTTCTTCTTATTCATAAAATAATATAGTTAAACGTGCAGTAAAGTCATTACAGATTATAATGCTTGAGGGTTGGATACTATTTTAAATGAGCACATTAAGTGTTCGTTACAAGCTATGGCTGACATATTATATGTAAGTTTTAATAGTGTATTAATTACTGGTTTAATACCAAAATCTTGGACACTTAAAAGGCTTACAGTAGTGGTGTTGTTAGGTAAACTGCCCGCCGGCGATATAGCCCAAAATGGTGCTGATGCAGGCGTAAAACCCGAAATATAAAAAAAAAGTTTTGCCCCCAGCCCTCGAAATATAGCTTGAGGATATTTTGAGATTATCCTCCAAAATGATTAATATAATAAACATTTAAAAACATCAATTAGTAAGCACACTTTAACAATACCTTATATGACAGAGAATCGTATATGTAATACAAGATTGATTTATTACTATATAGTATTATTATATTCATTTGTTTGTAGATCATAACCTGTATAAGTTTGTGTCTTAATAAACGATGTTTCTTCTTCTTGATGTAATCAATCCAATATTCAAAAATGAAGATATGGTTACTGACCCGTCAAGTTATCGCCATATTACACTATTGAGTTGCATTTGTTTACATCCGATTTCATTTCTCCGATTACAAATATATGCAGTTGAAAATGAATCTACCAATATTTCAAACTAGATTTATGAAAAGGTTTAGAACGAACGAACATATTTATTCACATAAACTATACAGTTTTTTAGTGACATAGCAATATTACATTCTACAACATAAGTATATTATGACAACAAATGTAGGTGATAACTATTGGCATACCATATTACTATATGGATGAACTATAGTATATATCACTTTACTTACTCGAAATCTTTAAACATTACTAAATGCAATCCTATTTACAGTGGCAGCGATATACTGTATTTCAGTACAACATATTAATAAGTACTATTTACAACAAAAAATGAAAAATAACCTGATACTAGTGTATTTAAAATGGACAACATATTGAAAAAAGTGTATCTTATAGTCGATTGGTCAGATCAATCAAGTCATATACAGAACAGTATGCAATGCATATTCCATACTAGGATACAGCGTTAGGTGGAACACACCAAACTAAAATCCACTTCCAAGAAGTGTATCACAGAGTGTAACCGGTCCAGTGATTGGGTCGATCCCTACCTACGAGGCTCCCGCTACACCTGTGACACTCTCCTGGGAACAGACTCCATCTGACTGTTACACCAATACTATTCTCAGTATATGAAAGTATTTTCCAACGAATTCTACAAATGTACAACACAATTTTAACCAATATTTAACAATACGTGTATATTTGTTTATATATAATGGATAACGTCCTAATTCGCCATAAACAGCAACGTTATATGTTGATTGTCTAACTCCTAATACCATTTTACAAAATTTAACATGAATATTTTCTAACATTTTGGATTTTGAAAAACGCCATATTTCACATCCATAAGAAATTGTTGAATTTACGAATGCATCAAATAACTGCAACACAACTACTTTAGAACTGTTACAGTCGATATTATATTGGTACTTACCTCTGTAATTGAAATATTAAAACATAGTATGTCTAATTAGCTCAGTGGATAGCAAACTCGCTTCTCACCAATGCAACACGGTTCGATCATCGGAATGACCACATATATGCTTGCATATGCGCTAACAAGAGTGATGAATATATATAGTTAAAGAGTGTCTACCGATCGTTGCAAATAACGTTTAAAGAAAAAATAGTAAAAATGATCTAGTTTGTGCGTTCATTGATATTAAACATTAATACAGTTTGGAGTGACAGCTTATGGTACATGCTTATTTCTATTAATGTTCTAAGATAGTTTTTATGTGGAGAAAAATATGTATAAGAATGTAAATATCATGTGTTTCCACAAAAGGTGTAATTTCAAACTGTTTTCCCTGCAGTATAGGCGTAAAACAAGGTGAGAATTGATCACCTTCACTATTTTCAATAAATGAATGAATTACATATTATATACATGGAATGATACACTGAATAATAAGCATGAACTAGACAATTCCACGTTGCTCTCTCTCACTCGTGGCGATGGATTCCATTCAGGAAAAGGTCTCGAAAGTGATTAATATAAGTTGTAAGATTTTGTTTCGCAATCGAGCTCAAATAAATTTACATAAACAGGAAACAAGAAATTACAAAGCACGCGCGTGTGCTAATTACTGCATTATTATGACAGCTTGCGTTGCAATTTCTTATCTCACAAATGCACACCACCGGGACATATATGGTACGATGGTCATCAAATCGGACAGGTCGGTTTTCTTCGGGTAGTTCGGTTTCCTTCAACACGAATGACGACAATTACGCTTTGACAATCGATTGATTAATGAAACTATAAAATCAATATTACTATATGGCTGAGAAATTTGGGGATATGGCAATCTAGATATCATTGAGATAGTTTAGTTAACTTGTTTACAACTTTTAGTATAGATTAAAAAGCTGTAGATTAAAACCAAGATTAATATCGTATTGGGCTAAATTTACTAGCTCCATGTATCCTGTACTGTTAAGTAGCAATAGATACTCGATTAATGTACTAACTGTAAATTGCAATGGTTGAAAAATGTTCAAAATATCTTATTTGACTGCGGTCTTATAAATGTTTGGGACAAACCCGAATTCATGAATAAAATGTATTTCCAACCTTTTTTGTTTTAAGTAGAATTTAATTTTCAATTAGTAACAGCATACTGTTCATCGCATACTGCTCCTCGGTTTTATGTAAATACAATAGTGTGTCAGTAGACAGTGACAACATGGTTAACTGTAATACAATCATGTACTTATATTAGTCTCTTTATATTCTTTTATAGTGAATGGCTATGTAGTGCGTCATGAACATTTGTTATGTTTATTTATGTTTAAACATTGATGAGATTATCTTCAGACTTGCTATTGCGGGGTCCTTAGCGATTGGTCTAAGAGGTTGGCATTAAGAATTACAGAACAATAAACGTTCATTCATTTATATCTGTATTGCCTCCATGAAGGAGATTTACATACTATAATATATGAATGGACAACTATTAATTACAAACACATTACATTAAATTATAAGGATAAATCTAACATCTCAAATGACATACAAACCATATTAAAATATGAAGCTGTTGATGGAAAGTATTTTTTATTTTAAACACAGAGACCAATATTTACATTGCATTTCCTTCGATAAACGTATTTGCCTTATTGAATTCATTTTCATATGGTGATTCCCAATTAATTGTATGCAGTTGACATGCGCATTCGCAGTGTTTGTAGTGAGAAAATGTGTGTCTTACTGATACACTGATCCAAATGATGATCAATTTACATGTACCTGTTCCGGCACACGGTAAGTTACAAATCTGAACAAAACACTTTAATTACAGTGTAGTAAAGAAAGATTTCAAATATAGCGGTCAGCTACGCTCCTGAATTGACGTTTGCTTATTATTTGAGTCTATAGCAAATGCGTGTTACTGTCGTTTAGAGATATTTTAAGTCGTATTAATCTAAAAAATAAATATGCACAGGCACAAAGGGTGATATATAACAGTAATTCTGTACCATAAATCGTGTCATTCAGGCTGTACACATTGTATGCTGACCCTATTTACAATAGTTTGTTATGTCAACAAACGTCGTATACGACACTTATTAACTAGTTGAAATACTCTGCTTTTGAGGCAAACATTTGGAAAACAATTATACCATATAATAGGAGACCATATTCCACAGATATTTGCGTTTTCATCGATGATGTGTCGCTTTAAATAAAAAGTGCAACGTTACCTTTCTCATTCAGACTTGCTATTGTGGGGTCCTTAGCGATTGGTCTAAGCGGTTGGCATTATGAATTACAGATTTAGATTTAACATATAGATAGAGACGCAGTCAGTTTCACAATGAACGTCTAGGACATTTATGTTGTGACATTCACGCAATAGTAACGAAAGTTACATACTGGCCTCTGCTGTGTTGTCAGCAGCTTGTTCCTCTGTAGCTGTGGTCTCGGCTGCCAAATCGATGTTACCAGTGAACACGTAGTCAAATATGCATGGATTATTTCCTACGCCACAGAATGCCGTCGCATTTGCAACAAGAGTTGCGTTCGCTTCGTCCAGGAATTTGGGCACAAAATCAGGAAAGCTGTAATCTGTGTGTGATTTACCATTGTCGTATTTAAAAATGCTTTCAGCCGATGTTGTCATCCCTGGAAATCAAACCAAATGATCAGTCTTGAGTGGTGAGATTCAGAGAATCACCCTCACGAGAGTGGAGTACCAAATCAAGTATCAAAAGTGTAATCTAATAAATTAATCCTATTATTATCACTTAATCCATAAACGGTTAATTAGTCATTTGATTTTCTTTATGGAATATATTTCCAAAGTACTGTGGAGAGAATTAATTACCATAAGCTCCTGTAGCTTTCAATTCAATCCACTTGTCTTGATAGTTGTATTGTATGGATGTTATATGCACAGATGTTATATGTCATGTTTATCTTGATAAATAAAATATGTTTAAACCAAAGTACTTTTGTGTGACGTCACCGCTGGTGAAATGACATCACAAAAATAAACACGGCTAGAAATATCAGAAAATCTACAACGAGAATGAAGCGTCTGCGAAGACATTTTGGCATGATTGAGTTACAATCATGCTATTTGAAGTTTGTATTATATTTATATAAGCCTAATATGCTAAATTACTTTATATTTTTCTCTTTGTGTAAAAGTGAAAAAAGTAATATTGCTATAGCTATGACACGGATTCTGAAAACCCTTCAGGCTGGCTCGCTTGGTGCTCGCTATTACGTTTCCATGAAAGCGATCTGCAATTGCATAGTATGTATTAGAGTGGATACTAGCTAGCCTGGGACATATTTTACCTGGTCAGTCAAATAAATATATTTTAACAACGATACTATTAATTTGGCCGTATTGAGTTTCTGATCATATCAATGTCATTTTCCCAGAAGTAAAAAAGTGAAAAATCGACAGACTGGAACCCAGGCTAGATACTAGCATACGGTGTAATCTGAAAAAATATTTACAGGTCTGTCCGAAGTCTTTGAAAATGTCCCTTTCCTTCGAAGAGTTAGATAAAGCAGCCGATGCCGACCGGGGGGAAAAGTCGTCAGTAGCATCGCCATTGAAGTTTCCAAGTAAGCCGACGGTCACATTTTTATAGGTGTTCCTCATCCCTATATTCATTTGTAGTAGTCCGACGCCGACGGTCACATTGCATGATGTACCTGAAAAATAAGTCGAAATATTTAAATTACTGGTGGGAATAGTAGGTCCACAACACAAGATATATTACGTAGTATGACAATATTGTAACTTTGCATTGATATTTAATAAAGTTAAAAACTGCAAAACAATTTGTGAATACCTGAGATATATATTCCAATTCGTTTATATTTTTTCCTCTTTGGAAATTGCCTACTGGCAGTCCGTTTATTCACATATAATACAAGTCATTTACAAGTAAATATATAATAACAAATGACAATTACCAAAACAGATTTAGATGTTTCAAAAACTTTAGAATAAACTGGTAAGGTTTGTTAACCTTCCTCATGTATTCACTTGTCACAAGCAAGTCATAGTAACGAGTTGTTATCATATTGAATGGCATCTTTCGTCTATCGCTTAATAAGTACATGTATGTTATATAAATACAATATGATATATGGCTAAGTACAATATTGACATCTTAGTACTCCCGTAGCTCAAATGTTGTAACCAATGACAATATATTCTAGATCTTTAAAAGTTCTTGAAATTCCGCAATAGTTTTATAGATTTCTTACCAGTGTCCGCGAAACTTGCTACAAGCGTGTTATTATCCCGGGTCAATCGGAGTTCATCAGTAATATAAGAAAAGCTTGATTCGTTGCTATAGAAATCTTCAGTATAATCTGACCAGTAGGTCGTATTGGATCCAACAAACACATTCATTCCTGAGTTGTCATTGTTTATTTCCACCTGAAGCCAGGAACGACTGGACTGTATGGCATAGGCTGTGAATATTGTTGCTTCTGACATTGTACCATCTGATTTTTCAGCACGTTCAGTTCTGCTCTGTATTTCGAAATCGGCTGTTGATATTTTGAGCATTATGTATTCCCCATGACCATTGAACGTGTACGTGCGGCCATCTAGTGTAGCAATATGAGGATCCCCGAAGCCACCACCTGCGAGAGAAACGTTTCGGAGAATTAAATATTGTTAAGCTATGAAACTGTTGATTGTGTACGCTTCCTGAATGCAATACTAAACAAATCATATTAGTTGTTGGCAAGACGTTCAATACTGATTTTATAAAATGTCTTATAAACACTGTACACGACTAATCCGTAGCCGTTGCAATGGGGGAAGGCACTCGCTAATGTTGGTAAAACTTGTTGCCCAACCCATTTGCTTCTAGATTTTATTCTTACATTGTTCAGGTATAAGCATAGCATTGCAGTTGTATCATTTTGATTATATATTTATCATGTTTATATAAATAAGCAATACAATATGATTAAACTAATCGGTAGCCATTATATATCGCCTATTACACGATATTTATAGCTAATTTCGAACTATTCCATAACCGACAATACAATATGTGCCCTGATTGTATACAATTTCACATGAGGGTTCCCAACTAATGATATGCAGCTGACCTGCGCACTCGAAGCTAAGGGCATGCACATATTAGGCAACGTTCGTCGCGAGAAAAGGCGTGTCTTATAGTTTACGCTGTTCCAAGGATGATCTATTTACCTGTTCTGAGACAAGGTAAGTTGCAAATCAGGACTAAAACCATTTTAAATGCAAAGTGTGCTATATTTTTGTTGTGTCACATGAACAGAATAATTAATGTTAAATATAAGTAATGAATCGCGGGTTAATAGTTACCATCGGGGTATACCGTGCCTAATGTTAGCCTGGATGCCTTCGGCCTCCACACACTTTACCCACATCCAATATAGTTCATACCTCGATGGAAACTATTAACGCGATTCATTCCTTAATTGAAGACCTCCCATCCACCCAGAGGCCCGTCAGAGACGGAATATGGGTCATGGAGCATCGCCTATTGTAATTAATCTATCAACGTTATTACATTTGGACAGTTACGTGGTTAGTTCCATATCAGCCTATTTATCGACCCGAGGTAACTGGATATCATCCTGTGACCGAATGTTTTTATTACTTTGATATGATTTTCAACATTATTTATAATCGAAATCATGCTATCCGTTATCCATTTGTCAGGAATAAATGACAATTACTGAATTATTATATACAAGAACACAGTTGAAATATTACCACTACACTACAAACATCTGTTATCTGTCAAATTTGACACATAATACGTTACAGGAAATAAACAGACTAGCACCGAGTGCACATGCGCTATTTTCGCAGGAACTAGTTATAATACGCGTTGTTCTGGTTCGATACGGGCTCGTGACTAATACGAGACTGGAAAACACAGCCTATCAACCTAGGTGGTAGACAGTATTGTGGTAGGCAAATAACGGCAAAAGTGGGTTAACATTCGTATCTAAGTAATAAATAATGAATCTTACCGAATGAGAAAGGAAATAAGAAGTAGCACGATCGCACTACAGGCCTGACCTCGTAATAGAGGTCACATAGATCTGATCTGGCACAACATATATGCTTGTAGAATACATCATTTAGAATGTGCTCTCGTGAGTTGCTTAGTTCGTTATAGGTGTCGAAAGATCCAGCGCTCCTTCCCCGTCCAATGAAACTTCCGGTAAAGATGTTGTATGCGCATGTCTAGAATAAAAATACGTGTTAGTCTGATCTCTGGTACGAACACTTTTAAAGCCAGACTATATCGAAATATTGGATGTTTTTGGTACTCGATATTTAAAATGATTGTAGGTTGAAACAATATAAGGTTCGATCCACCGATAAGCCATATCTACTAAACTGGTTGTGTAACAATGATACAATGATCAGGGAGGGTTACTACAGCATAAGACGAGGCCGAGGGTCGAGTTGATTAGGGTACGGGTTGACCGCGTACATGTATACATGTCAGAGCTGCATGGGGCGTATCTATGCAAACGGCTGCCTATGGTTACCGAAGACAAATACACGTATTCGCTCATGTGGGCAACCGCAGGATCTATATATCTATCTCTGAATATCTCCAATTCCTCTTGCGAGTGTTACCGGCAGGTCAGTCTGTTTGTGGCGGAGAGTAGACTACACCAGTGAGTACCACCCGCATATCCTTGGTAAGAACCAGTATATTCTACTTAACTCTCCAACCTCCGCAAGCGACACTCACTAAATAATAACAATTTCTTTTCCGTGCCCGCTGATTTGCAATAATAAAAATTGAATATGACAAACAAATGAACTGCACATTTCCAGGGGATAGCACTGTTGTTGACTTTCAGTTTATCATTTTATAATAAGCAGTGTTATCTCCCGTTTTACGTATTACACCATGAGTCAATGTACATGGGAAGTCACTCGTCTTGATTATTTATTAAATTTAAAATGTGATATGGCTTCTAATGCATCTTTTCGGTAAATTGTTGCCCTTCAAAAAGTGTGTCACTTAATTTCGCGACCAATACATCCCAATGAATACAAAATATGCAAATTACTACTATTATCAGGGATTCTAATTTTATAGCTGTTACCATTATTTTATTTTCAGTCGGCAATATAGCAACAGTACAACTACAACACAAGCTCTAAGTGAGCTTTTGAACCGACTATGAACATGCTATTTATCTTATCTTGTTAAACATGTCTTTATTGATTGAGCTCCTTCTGCATAGCATACGCATAATTTAAATATGTACATAAAATAGTCCTACTCTAAGATGCACCAGATACGAACTGTGTAAAATATTGACATACACGGTTCATTTCTTATGGTAGATATAGGATATCGTACATTAAATAATATACCAATTATTGTTCTAGAGATTCGTTAATCGTTGATCTACATTACGAACTATAGTTTCTAAACCTCGTAATTGGGACAACATTTAATTTTATAAACAAAGAGGCATGGTGACAGTGATTGTGGTGGGTGTTTTGATTGACAGTGATAATTGTGGGTGTTTTGATTGACAGCGATAATTGTGGGTGTTTTGATTGACAGTAATTTTGATGGGTGTTTTGATTGACAGTGATTTTGTTGGGTGTTTTGATTGACAGTGATTTTGGTGGGTATTTTGATTGACAGTAATTTTGATGGGTGTTTTGATTGACAGTGATGTGTGTGGGTGTTTTGATTGACAGTGATTTTGGTGGGTGTTTTGATTGACAGTGATGTTGGTGGGTGTTTTGATAAGTTTATTGCAGATATGGAATTCTACAAAAGATCATAATTATCGTAAGTTATTAGTATTCAGACATATGATGTAACAAGTTGTTAGTTTCGTTGTTTATTTGCGAAATTAATAATTTAGAAAGATCGATTGGTCAATATCTAACACCTTTTAGAAGCCACAGCCCTTATTGATTATACATGTAGTACCTTTCCATGCGGAGTGTACTGACTTCCCGGTAAAATGGGAACGGTAAATGTGGCACTTTCCCAGTTGACTGTCGCTGGACCGAATTGTCTATCCAGGAAGAGAAAGAAGGACACGCATGGACACAGCGGCATCCTGTTCAGTTGGAATTGATAGTAAACTATGTTCCTTCTCTGCTTCTTGTGCCAGGATTTGCACATTACCGGATAGTTGGGTGTTTCACCACTGAGCTGAGTCAATGGGAAGCTTGCTGCTCCTTTATATACTACAATGAAGATTCGGGAGTAAATGCAATAATTAGAATTATTCGAAGGATCATTGACTTTAGGACAATCAATATGCGTAATATGTCAGTTCACAGACGCTTGGGGTCTGCACAAGTGGGTTCTCGTTGTTAGAATATTTTGATAAACCATAAGATGGACACTATACATACAAAACGTTTAGGCCATATCCAAGCATATTTTAAAATGACACCCAGTCACTATCAAGAGTAACTAGGGTCCGTTAAAAAAATAAAAACTTTGGTTTTGAATCCGAAACCACTTGTCCAGACCCTATGTGCGTCTGTGAATCAGATCATCGATTTACAGCCTCCTTGTTTCTCACGTTATCTAGTACAGCGCACAGAGAGCACTGTCAATATTCTTATACCGGGTGGCAGTATGACCGAACAGTTGGCACCTGAAACAACGAAAGATGGTGGGTGGGTGGGGCACGTACGACCGGCACCCGAAACAACGAACGAGGGTGGGTAGCTGGGGCACGTACGACTCTGTTTGGAACAGGATATCTGTATTGTTGACCTTGATATAAAGTGGGACGTCCCCATCTGAAGTTACTTATAAATTATGTTATGAAACCACCACTCATGTAAGATCCTACGTGTATTGTATCTCACAGCCTTCCACTTCACAGCTTAGGGACTAACATCAGTTGATCGGTGTGTGGTTTCGATGTTTGAATGATTATTACGTATTTTCAAGTCAAACTGTACCTTCTTAGAACAGTACTTCTTGCATAAATGTATATAGAATATCGCCTCAAGTTACACTCGAATTTAGTATTATTCTTTATACCTAACGAAAACGTTGCACATACTTAATATGTACATTTCCATTGGAGAGGAATTAATATAAGTTTTCTGAAAACTTGTTTTCCAATCCAAACCATTAACAATTTATGTAATTTGTAACATTTGTTGTGTTATACATGTAAATGTATTGGAATAAATACTGTTTAAACCAACATCAGTGAATTTTCCAAACTATAAAATAAAAAGAATTAGCCGGAGTTTTGTTTTCCTTGAAAAAGGCCTTTTAAGCCGAAAATCAGAGGTAGAGAGGACCACATCTAGTTCCCTGTTAGGAACAATCAACACATACTATAATTGTTTACACGCTATAGGCATGCTGGCAATATAATAAGCAAGAGTATATTGGCATTTAAAAATTTCGGCAAACCAAGTTCAGTTATAGGTCTACAGCTACTTTTAAATTATTGTAAAAATAAAATAATTTGAGTTTGAACAGGTAGATACATGTGATTATTATTTCCAATTAACAGGCCTTGAGGTTATACAACTTTTATCCAATCGCAAAGTCGATCTCAGGCTTCTGATTGGTTCAGCCAAGTGGAAGTCTCAGGCTCATTCAAATCACTTGAGCTTGAGCTCGAGATTGATCTCAATAAACAAATTATAACACGATTCCAACATGCAACCACAATGTGGCGTCCGTGGTCCAGTGGTAGAGCATCGGATTTGGAATCGAACGGTTGCGAGTTCGACACTCGGTCAGGTAACGTATGTAGTGTCATTGAGCAAGGCATCCCACACATATTGCTTAGTACTGGTTAACCGCTTAGATCGGCCAATCCTGCCCAGAAAAACATGTAATATAACTATATGTCCCCGCAAGGGGTTTGACATTAATGGAGCATACATACATACCACACTTATTTTTGAATCTGAAAGTATTGAAAACTTACATCCAAATATAAGATTCACATCCGGTATGCGCAGGTAAGAACCATCTACACTGTCATCTAGCCCGTTTGCCTGTCCGTCGACCAGTAGCCCAATAAACTGCCTACCGCTAAAGAAGTTCATAGCTCCTGGCGCATAAAAAAAGAAAACGTAGGCCTTTTCTCCATTTGTTACGTAAATCACTTGGAATGTAGCCGTCTGGAATTGAAAGAAAGTGTTACAGAAACATATTTTCAGTACGTTACATTTTCAGAAAATGTATATTTTAGCATGACTGCATTTTCTCTGCATACGCAAAGAAGGAATTCACCGTGTTTAAATCTGTAATACTCCATGGTTTAGCGCGTGATATCAAACGTTACGTCATTTTACTAGTATTTTCGTAGTTTTGTGACGCTATTTAAGCGTTCTAAAAAAAAACACGTATGTTTAAGCTTGTTATATATTTTGGTCATGTTAGAATCGAAAACCTATTTGTATTTGCGTTCTTTTAAGATCGAATAATTCATGACGTGTTGTTCTGAGTACCGGAATTCAGAAATTAGGCCTATGGCCTGCTTGGCTAATTCGTATGCGTATCTCCCAACCATGTTTTATTCGCCAATAAATAACTGAAAGCCAACTATTATTTCCTAAGATAAATCTAGTTTTGTTTGCTTTTGGGGTTTAAATCTCAACAAAGGCTTAGGTCATCTGACGATTCCCTAGTTGTTATTGGTAGAGGACCAATCCATGTTTCAAAGCTAGCTGGATAGTTACCTTACACAAGCGGTTTTGACAACTCAAATCTGAATTAAACAGAAACGGTCATGAGTCAATGATTTGAAGTCAACTACCTTAACCACTCAGCCAAGTATGCCACGGGTAACTAAGCGTACCCTGGTGTGTGGTTTACGTTTATTTATCGTCGCTACCGGTTGCCCATATGAGCAACGCCTCCTGAAGATATTAGTCATTTTAGATATTTGGAGGATAGTGCAATGATACAGAGATTCCAGAGTCTCCTCTGGTTCTTTTACGTGCACGATGTAAAGCACCGACACGAGACATCGGTTTAACGTCCAGCCTGAAAGACTGTTAATTTTAGTACGGTCAGACGGGGGATCGAACCTGCGATCCTTGCATTACCAGTCCAGCGTGTTACCACTGGACTACAGATCCGTTTGTCCCTGCAATAATTATGGAGCTAATCTAACTTGATTACTATTCACTGGCTTATATTTAACGACATATCCACACAACCATATGCACTATTTTCAAAACCACCTTTCTATTGATTTGTTTTCTTGATACTGGTCATGGTCAAGCCGCTTGCCCCTCACAGCTATATGTTCGAATCCCAGTGTCCGAGTGTCGAATTCTTTCAAGCGAGGAAGTTGTCCAGATAGCTTGCGGTAGGTCGGCGGTTCTGTCCAGGTACATGTTCGTGCCTAGAATACTGCTCAGATGGATACCCGGGGCTTTCATTTCCTCCACCACTAATAGAAGGAGAGTCGCCATATGACGTAAGCTGTTGGTGCGAATGTCAAACCCAAAACCAAAACAATAAGGCGCATCTCAAGTCAGTAAATACAAACTGCCTCCGTGGCCCAGTGGTTAAAGCGTCCGCCTACGGAGCGGGGTCGAAGGTTCGAATCTCGTCAGGGTTTTGTTCTGATATGACCAGTTGGTGAGCCGCCAGCTAGTTAAATAATGGTCACCGACCGATTGCCTACCAGACAGGCGTCTGGCATACAAGCATAGGATTCGGGAAGTACTGATGTTCATAAAAAAGAGGTGTCTCATAAGTCAGAAATAGCTGGCCCTTTACATATTTGCTGGAAATGAGGGTTCACTGTTGAGGGCTGAATTGTATTTATATTCAGATTACTGTACATTTATTTACATAATGTGAACTGATTCCAAATACAAACCTCGCTATCGAATCCATCGTATTTTGGAGTTTGATCCCATGTTGCTTTAAGCATGAAAGCTGGACTGAAGTCTTCTGCATAAGTTTCATTGACTAAGTTTTTAATAGTGACGATTTCACTCGATTCGGACACATCCACCGATAACGCATCGTATGCTTGGTACCAGACTTTGCCTCGGCTCACCAGGTTGATGTCGGAAAAATAAGGGGCCATACAGTAAACGTCCAGCAAGTCAGATTTGAATTCACGATTTGATGGAATGGTATAACTTTCATAACGCCTGTTGAAGCATACGATACCGTTGGCGCATACCTGCAATATTGATTAGATTTGCCAGATGTAGACATTGTTATAGATATTAAATAATACCAATTCAATTCATTTTCAATTCAATCTTTTTTAGCAATCGGCATATATGTATGCGAGTATTGCATCGAATCATAATTTTAAGTGTTTAATTGTGTTCTGTTCTTATATTAATCAAATAAATCGTCGTCAAAATGTAGGGAATGACTGCTGGCAAAATGTACATGTCAGTATCATTTCGGTATTTAATAGTCCTTTGCTCTTAATTTCGTCGACCTTGACATTTATGTTATTTTGTCGTCTGTCTGCTGTTAGCTTAAACTGCGGCAAATAGATTTGGTTCCGTCACTGACGGGGAACAGAAGCTAGGGGGTTAACGCTTCATTCTAACTTTACACTTTGATGCCAATTAACCTTGACTAAGGTAAGTTCAGAAAGCAATTATGTAAGTTCAGAAAGCATTTTTAAAAGTGCTTTCATTATTTCTACTGACCGTACATATGATATTTATGGACCCTCCACACAGTCCGTGTAGGGTCACCATGTAACTGCATTTTGTGTGTTTTACGTTTATTTATCGTCGCTACCGGTTGCCCATATGAGCGACCCCTCCTGAAGAGATTAGTCATTTAAGATATTTGGGGAATAGTGCAATGATACAGACAGAGACCCATTCCAGTCTCCTCTGGTTCTTTTACATGCACGGTGTACAGCACTGACACGAGACCTCGGTTTAAAGTCCCATCTGAAAGACTGTTAATTTTATTAGGGTCAGACGGGGGATCGAACCTGCGATCCCTGGATTAATCAGTCCAGCGTGTCACCACTGGACTACAGATCCATCTGACAATGCGATAGCACGATAACAGTACATATATAGTCGTCGGTTCAAAAGCTCATGCAGAGCTTGTGTTGTATTGTTGCTATATTACCGACTCCAAATATCTTATATTAATCGAGCTAAGTTAAGTTGGATACACTAAATGCTACAGATCCATCTGACAATGCGATAGCACGATAACAGTACATATATAGTCGTCGGTTCAAAAGCTCATGCAGAGCTTGTGTTGTATTGTTGCTATATTACCGACTCCAAATATCTTATATTAATCGAGCTAAGTTAAGTTGGATACACTAAATGCTACGCGGACTTACAAACACTTTGCGGAATGTTTTCCCCATGAACGGTATAGCGTAGTCGATGTTTATTTCCGCGTTACACCCATCATCCGTTCCCGACATGCTGCTGTCATCTGTCGCATCACCATAATCCAGACGCAAGCCTAAAACGAAACATGCAATATTTTGCATTTTCAGTGTAAACTGACATCATTAAGTAGCAGTAGTACTTTATAATTAATATTTTATTAAATAAAAGGTAGAATGACACATCTTTGCGGATCTAGATATACACATGTGTTTAGTATAGTGGCCTAGGCGAGTTTCAAGCACCTCGTCCAAGCACAACAGTAGCTCGTCCAATTACAACAGTACCTCGTCCAATTACAACAGTACCTCGTCCAGTCACAGCAGTACCTCGTCCAATCACAACTGTACCTCGTCCAATTACAACAGTACATCGTCCAATTACAGCATTACCTCGTCCAGTCACAGCAGTACCTCGTCCAATTACAACAGTACCTCGTCCAATTACAACAACACCTCGTCCAATCACAACAGTACCTCGTCCAATTACAACAGTACAGTCCAATTACAACAGTACCTCGTCCAGTCACAGCAGTACCTCGTCCAATCACAACTGTACCTCGTCCAATTACAACAGTACATCGTCCAGTTACAGCATTACCTCGTCCAGTCACAGCAGTACCTCGTCCAATTACAACAGTACCTCGTCCAATTACAACAGCACCTCGTCCAATCACAACAGTACCTCGTCCAATTACAACAGTACCTCGTCCAATTACAACAGTACCTCGTCCAATTACAACAGTACCTCGTCCAATTACAACAGCACCTCGTCCAATCACAACAGTACCTCGTCCAATTACAACAGTACCTCGTCCAATTACAACAGTACCTCGTCCAATCACAACAGTACCGTGTATAATCACAACTACACCGTGTCAAGTCACAACAGTACCTCGTCCAGTCACAGTAGTACCTCGTCCAATCACAACAGTACCATGTATAATCACAACTACACCGTGTCCAATTACAACAGTACATCGTCCAATCACAACAATACCGTGTTAATCACAACTGTACCGTATCCAATAACAACTGTACTGTGTGCATTACATGTGTATAAACGAATAACTGCACTTAATATTCTCATTAATAGTGTTCATTATTTCATATACATCTTAAATTCCATCTGTGTTCTATCTAGTAACCCACATATTGACACGGACGCCGGAACAGTGTTTAATCTAGTAACACTCATATTTACACGGACGCCGGAATAGTGTTTTATCTAGTAACACTCATATTGACACGGACACCGGAACATTGTTTTATCTAGTAACATCCATATTGACACGGACGCCGGAATAGTGTTTTATCTAGTAACACTCATATTGACACGGACGCCGAAACTGTGTTTTATCTAATAACACCCATGTTGACACGGACGCCGGAATAGTGTTTTATCTAGAAACTCTCATATTGACACGGACACCGGAACTGTGTTTTATCTAGTAACACCCATATTGACACGGACGCCGGAACAGTGTTTTATCTAGTAACTCTCATATTGACACGGACACCGGAACTGTGTTTTATCTAGTCACATCCATATTGACACGGACACCGGAACAGTGTTTTATATAGTAACACTTATATTGACACGGACACCGGAACCGTGTTTTATCTAGTAAAACTCATATTGACACGGACACCGGAACAGTGTTTTATCTAGTAACACTCATATTGCCACGGACGCCGGTACATTGTTTTATCTAGTAACACCCATATTGACACAGACGCCGGAATAGTGTTTTATCTAGTAACTCTCATATTGACACGGACGCCGGCACAGTGTTTTATCTAGTAACTCTCATATTGACACGGACACCGGGACTGTGTTTTATCTAGTAACTCTCATATTGACACGGACGCCGGAATAGTGTTTTATCTAGTAACACTTATATTGACACGGACGCCGGAAGAGTGTTTTATCTAGTAACACCCATATTGACACGGACGCCGGAATAGCGTTTTATCTTGTAACTCTCATATTGACACGGACACCGGAACTGTGTTTTATCTAGTAACTCTCATACTGACACGGAAGCCGGAACAGTGTTTTATCTAGTAACACTTATATTGACACGGACGCCGGAACAGTGTTTTATCTAGTAACTCTCATATTGACACGGACGCCGGAACATTGTTTTATATAGTAACACTTATATTGACACGGATACCGGAATAGTGTTTTATATTGTAACTTTCATATTGACAGGTTTCATGAACACTAAGAAGGCCATATAGTTATGTATTCGCGATATACTCCAATCGAGAATATTATAGAAAGTAAGTCATAGACAAACACCAAGATTGCGAACTAAGCTATATAACATTTAAATCTTTTTGCAACAGCATATAGCCAGAACAGACGGCACATAATTTGTCTGATCAGACTAGAAATATGCTGTTTGTTATTCGGATAGTGGAGCTAAAACACTTGTCTGAATCGGAAACATCATAGATCCTGATCAGACGTGGCGCTATGCTGATCTGGATATATGTTGTTTGCACAATACGTCCACTTTATTCCGCATGTTAAGGGTTAGTTTAATACATTTTACTTAAAGCAACCCTATATCGTATGAAATAAAAGGTATTTGAAAAATTCAAATTTTACGTATGGGTAGCAATGCTGCTACGCATTCTTACATTATAATTTGCATAATTATGTTCAATTAGTAAACATGGTTTTTTACGATAAAACTAACTCGAAACCGAAAGTAGGATTTTCCGAGTCATCCGCGGTTGTTTCAAGAGTGCGCGCCGTGCGTGTTTACATTCCGTGTGATGATACATACATTTCGTTTGTTGATAAACACTTTGTGTATACGACGGTGTATATTTATTGGATTTTTATCGTTTTTGAGCGACTATTTCGATTTTTGTAAACACATATACATTAGTATAAATATAAATATGTTGATACAATTATTATGATATAGTGCTGCTTTAATCAAACATGAAATAATCGAATAGGATAATTATGACTATAAGGTAAGAAACATACCTGTAGTAAATGTTGGCACCGTCGTTGTGGATGCAGTTGTAGTTGGTGTTGTAGTTGGTGTTGTAGTTGTGGTTGATGTAGTAGTTGTAGTCGGCGTAGTAGTTGTAGTTGGTGTAGTAATTGTAGTCGGTGTAGTAGTTGTAGTTGGTGTAATAGTTGTAGTTGGTGTTGTGGTTGATGTAGTAGTTGTAGTTGGTGTAGTAGTTGTAGTTGGTGTAGTAGTTGTGGTTGGTGTCGTAGATGTACTTGGTATAGTAGTTGTAGTTAGTGTAGTAGTTGTAGTTGGTGTAGTAGTTGTAGTTGGTGTAGTAGTTGTAGTCGGTGTAGAAGTTGTAGTTAGTGTAGTAGTTGTAGTCGGTGTAGTAGTTGTAGCTGGTGTAGTAGTTGTAGTTGGTGTAATAGTTGTAGTTGGTGTTGTGGTTGATGTAGTAGTTGTAGTTGGTGTAGTAGTTGTAGTTGGTGTAGTAGTTGTAGTCGGTGTAGAAGTTGTAGTTAGTGTAGTAGTTGTAGTCGGTGTAGTAGTTGTAGCTGGTGTAGTAGTTGTAGTTGGTGTAATAGTTGTAGTTGGTGTTGTGGTTGATGTAGTAGTTGTAGTTGGTGTAGTAGTTGTAGTTGGTGTAGTAGTTGTAGTCGGTGTAGAAGTTGTAGTTAGTGTAGTAGTTGTAGTCGGTGTAGTAGTTGTAGCTGGTGTAGTAGTTGTAGTTGGTGTAATAGTTGTAGTTGGTGTTGTAGTTGGTGTAGTAGTTGTAGTTGGTGTAGTAGTTGTAGTTGGTGTAGTAGTTGTAGTTGGTGTAGTACTTGTAGTTGGTGTAATAGTTGTAGTTGGTGTAGTAGTTGTTGTTGGTGTAGTAGTTGCAGTTGGTGTAATTGTTGTGGTTGGGGAAGTAGTCATGGTTGGTGTAGTAGTTGTAGTTGGTGTAGTAGTTGTAGTTGGTGTAGTAGTTGTAGTTGATGTAGTAGTTGTAGTTGGTGTAGTAGTTGTAGTTGGTGTAGTAGCTGTATTTGGTGTAGTATTCATGGTTGGTGTAGTAGGTGTAGTCGGTGTAGTTGGTGTAGTAGTTGTAGTCGGTGTAGTAGTTGTAGTTGGTGTAGTAGTTGTAGTCGGTGTAGTAGTCATTGTTGGTGTAGTAGTTGTAGTTGGTGTAGTAGTCATGGTTGATGTAGTAGTTGTAGTCGGTGTAGTAGTTGTAGTTGGTGTAGTAGTTGTAGTTGGTGTAGTAGTTGGTGTAATAGTTTTAGTTAGTGTAGTAGTTGTGGTCGGTGTAGTAGTCATGGTTGGTGTAGTAGTTGGTGTAGTAATCATGGTTGATGTAGTAGTAGTAGCCGGTGTAGTAGTTGTAGTTGGTGTAGTAGTCATGGTTGATGTAGTAGTTGTAGTCGGTGTAGTAGTTGTAGTTGGTGTAGTAGTTGTAGTTGGTGTAGTAATTGTAGTTGGTGTAGTAGTTGTAGTTGGTGTAGTAGTTGTAGTATGTGCAGTAGTCATGGTTGGTGTAGTAGTTGTAGTTGGTGTAGTAGTTGTGGTTGGGGAAGTAGTCATGGTTGGTGTAGTAGTTGTAGTTGGTGTAGTAGTTGTGGTTGTGGAAGTAGTCATGGTTGGTGTAGTAGTTGTAGTCGGTGTAGTAGTCATGGTTGGTGTAGTAGTTGTAGTTGGTGTAATAGTTGTAGTTGGTGTAGTAGTTGTAGTTGGTGTAGTAGTTGTAGTCGGTGTAGTAGTCATGGTTGGTGTAGTAGTTGTAGTTGGTGTAGTAGTCATGGTTGATGTAGTAGTTGTAGTCGGTGTAGTAGTCATGGTTGGTGTAGTAGTTGTAGTTGGTGTAATAGTCATGGTTGGTGTAGTAGGTGTAGTTGGTGTAATAGTTGTAGTTGGTGTAGTAGTTGTAGTTGGTGTTGTAGTTGTAGTCGGTGTAGTAGTCATGGTTGGTGTAGTAGTTGTAGTTGGTGTAGTAGTCATGGTTGATGTAGTAGTTGTAGTCGGTGTAGTAGTTGTAGTTGGTGTAGTAGTTGTAGTTGGTGTAGTAGTTGTAGTTGGTGTAGTAGTTGTAGTTGGTGTAGTAGTTGTAGTCGGTGTAGTATTCATGGTTGGTGTAGTAGTTGTAGTTGGTGTAGTAGTTGTGGTTGGGGAAGTAGTCATGGTTGGTGTAGTAGTTGTAGTCGGTGTAGTAGTCATGGTTGGTGTAGTAGTTGTAGTTGGTGTAATAGTTGTAGTTGGTGTAGTAGTTGTAGTTGGTGTAGTAGTTGTAGTTGGTGTAGTAGTTGTAGTTGGTGTAGTAGTTGTAGTCGGTGTAGTAGTTGTGATTGGGGAAGTAGTCACGGTTGGTGAAATAGGTGTAGTTTGTGTAGTAGTTGTAGTTGGTGTAGTAGTTGTGGTTGGTGTAATAGTTGTATTTGGTGTAGTAGTTGTGGTTGGTGTTATGGTTGTAATTGGTGTAATTGGTGTAGTAGTTGTAGTCGGTGTAGTAGTTGTAGTCGGTGTAGTAGTTGTAGTTGGTGTAGTAGTTGTAGTTGGTGTAGTACTTGTAGTTGGTGTAGTAGTTGTAGTTGGTGTAGTAGTTGTTGTTGGTGTAGTAGTTGCAGTTGGTGTAATTGTTGTGGTTGGGGAAGTAGTCATGGTTGGTGTAGTAGTTGTAGTCGGGGTAGTAGTCATGGTTGGTGTAGTAGTTGTAGTTGGTGTAGTAGTTGTAGTTGGTGTAGTAGTTGTAGTTGATGTAGTAGTTGTAGTTGGTGTAGTAGTTGTAGTTGGTGTAGTAGCTGTAGTTGGTGTAGTATTCATGGTTGGTGTAGTAGGTGTAGTCGTTGTAGTTGGTGTAGTAGTTGTAGTCGGTGTAGTAGTGGTAGTTGATGTAGTAGTTGTAGTCGCTGTAGTAGTCATAGTTGGTGTAGTAGTTGTAGTTGGTGTAGTAGTTGTAATTGGTGTTGTTGTCATTGTTGGTGTAGTAGTTGTAGTTGGTGTAGTAGTTGTAGTTGGTGTAGTAGTTGTAGTTGGTGTAGTAGTTGTAGTTGGTGTGGTAGTTGTAGTCGGTGTAGTAGTTGGTGTAGTAGTTGTAGTTGGTGTAGTAGTTGTATTTGGTGTGGTAGTTGTAGTTGTGTTTGCTGTAGTACACTCCAGTATTACTAGCACCACTACCAGTAGTACTCTAACCTGACATCCTTAGTGAGAAAGAAGAACAGCATTGCATATTTCGTAATTTACAGAATGCATTCAAATAATGTGCACCATGTCCACCAAGTCCGGATGGCATAAATGAGCTGTGGGAATTCTACGACCTATTAATGGAATTCCAACCACACGTGATGGATAGGCTTAATGACTATACTTAGGTAAGCAACCTCCTATTTATATTAGTCTTACAACAGTGCAACCACCTACCTAGACGAGTATCACCACAGAGCAACCTTCTATTTAGGTGAGTATCACCACAGAGCAACCTTCTATTTAGGTGAGTATCACCACAGAGTAGCCTCCTACTTAGGTGAGTATCACCACAGAGCAACCTCCTATTTAGGTGGGTATCACCACATAGCACCCCCTATTTAGGTGAGTATCACCACATAGCACCCCCTATTTAGGTGAGTATCACCACAGAGCATCCTCCAATTTAGGTGAGTATCACCACAGAGCAGCCTCCTATTTAGGTGAGTATCACCACAGAGCAACCTCCTATTTAGAGCATCACCACAGAGCAACCTCCTATTTAGGTGAGTATCACCACAGAGCAACCTCCTATTTAGGTGAGTATCACCACTGAGCAACCCCCTATTTAGGTGAGTATCATCACAGTGCAGCCTCCTAT
Source organism: Archivesica marissinica (assembly GCA_014843695.1). NCBI lineage: Eukaryota > Metazoa > Mollusca > Bivalvia > Venerida > Vesicomyidae > Archivesica > Archivesica marissinica. The sequence goes on from CM026392.1 coordinate 56,917,201, forward strand.
TTAGGTGAGTATCACCACAGAGCAGCCTCCTATTTAGGTGAGTATCACCACAGAGCAGCCCCCTATTTAGGTGAGTATCACCACAGAGCAGCCTTCTATTTAGGTGAGTATCACCACAGGGCAGCCCCCTATTTAGGTGAGCATCACCACAGAGCAACCCCCTATTTAGGTGAGTATCACCACAGAGCAGCCCCCTATTTAGGTGAGTATCACCACAGAGCAGAATCCTATTTAGGTGAGTATAACCACAGAGTAGCCCCCTATTTAGGTGAGGATCACCACAGAGCAGCCTTCTATTTAGGTGAGTATCACCACAGAGCAACCCCCTATTTAGGTGAGTATCACCACAGAGCAGCCCCCTATTTAGGTGAGTATAACCATAGAGCAGCCTCCTATTTAGGTGAGTATCACCACAGTGCACCCTCCTATTTAGGTGAGTATCACCACAGAGCACCCCCTATTTAGGTGAGTATCACCACAGAGCTCCCTCCTATTTAGGTGCGTATCACCACAGAGCACCCTCCTATTTAGGTGAGTATCACCACAGTGCAGCCTTCTATTTAGGTGAGAATCACCACAGGGCAGCCCCCTATTTAGGTGAGCATCACCACAGAGCAACCCCCTATTTAGGTGAGTATCACCACAGAGCAGCCCCCTATTTAGGTGAGTATCACCACAGAGCAGAATCCTATTTAGGTGAGTATAACCACAGAGTAGCCCCCTATTTAGGTGAGTATCACCACGGAGCAGCCTTCTATTTAGGTGAGTATCACCACAGAGCAACCCCCTATTTAGGTGAGTATCACCACAGAGCAGCCCCCAATTTAGTTGAGTATCACCACAGAGTAGCCTCCTATTTAGGTGAGTATCACCACAGTGCACCCTCCTATTTAGGTGAGTATCACCACAAAGCACCCCCTATTTAGGTGAGTATCACCACAGAGCTCCCTCCTATTTAGGTGAGTATCACCACAGAGCACCATCCTATTTAGGTGAGTATCACCACAGTGCACACTCCTATTTAGGTGAGTATCACCACAGAGCAGCCCCCTATTGAAGTGAGTATCACCACAGAGCAACCTCCTATTTATGTGAGTATAACCACAGAGCAGCCTCCTATTTATGTGAGTATCACCAGAGAGCACCCTCCTATTTATGTGAGTATCACCACAGAGCAGCCGCCTATTTATGTGAGTATCACCACAGAGCAGCCTCCTATTTATGTGAGTATCACCACAGAGCAGCCTCCTATTTATGTGAGTATCACCACAGAGCAGCCTCCTATTTATGTGAGTATCACCAGAGAGCAGCCTCCTATTTAGGTGAGTATCACCACAGAGCACCCTCCAATTTAGGTGAATATCACCACAGAGCAACACCCTATT
>CM026392.1:56926085-57039350 GCA_014843695.1 Archivesica marissinica
CCCTAGTGTACCATACACCATCATCTAGTATGTCCGCACACTGTCCCCTAATGTACCATACACCATCATCTAGTATGTCCGCACACTGCCCCCTAGTGTACCATACACCCTCATCTAGTATGCCCGTACTCTGTCCCCTAGTGTACCAGACACCATCATCTAGTATGCCCGCACACTGTCCCCTAGTGTACCAGACCACCACCATCTAGTATGTCCGCACACTGTCCCCTAGTGTACCAGACATCATCATCTAGTATGCCCGCACACTGTCCCCTAGTGTACCATACACCATCATCTAGTATGTCCGCACACTGACCCTAGTGTACCAGACACCATCATCTAGTATGCCCGCACACTGTCCCCTAGTGTACCATACACCATCATCTAGTATGCCCGCACACTGTCCCCTAGTGTACCAGACCCCCACCATCTAGTATGTCCGCACACTGTCCCCTAGTGTACCAGACACCATCATCTAGTATGTCCGCACACTGTCCCCTAGTGTGCCAGACCCCCACCATCTAGCGTGTCCGCTCACTGTCCCCTAGTGTACCAGACCCCCACCATCTAGTGTGTCCGCTCAATGTACTTTAGTGTACAAGATCCCACCATCGAGTGAGTCCGCTCACTGTCCCCTAGTGTACCAGACCTCCACCATCTAGTGTGTTCGCACACTGTCCCCTAGTGTACCAGACCCCCACCATCTAGTATGTCCCACACTGTCCCCTAGTGTACCAGACCCCCACCATCTAGTGTGTCCGCTCACTGTCCTCTAGTGTACCAGACCCCCACCATCTAGTATGTCCCACACTGTCCCCTAGTGTACCAGACCCCCACCATCTAGTGTGTCCGCACACTGTCCCCTAGTGTACCAGACCTCCACCATCTAGTGTGTCAGTTCACTGTCCTCTAGTGTACCAGACCCCCACTATCTAGTATGTCCCACACTGTCCCCTAGTGTACCAGACCCCCACCATCTAGTGTGTCAGCTCACTGTCCTCTAGTGTGCCAGACACTCACCAACTAATGTGTCAGCTCACTGTCCTCTAGTGTGCCAGATCTCCACCATCTAGTGTGTTCTCTCACTGTCCCCTAGTGTACCAGACCCCCACTATATCGTGTCAGCTCACTGTCCCCTAGTGTACCAGACCCCCACCATCTAGTGTGTCCGCTCACTATCCTCTAGTGTACCAGACCCCCACCATCTAGTGTGTCCGCTCACTTTCCCTTAGTGTACCAGACCCCCACCATCTAGTGTGTCCTCTAGTGTACAAGACCCCCATCATCGAGTGTGTCAGCTCACTGCCCTCTAGTGTACCAGATCCCCACCATCTGGTGTGTCCGCTCACTGTCCCCTAGTGTACCAGATCCCCACCATCTAGTGTGTCCGCTCACTGTCCTCTAGTGTACCAGACACCAAGTGTACCAGATCTCCACCATCAAGTGTGTCAGCTCACTGGCCCCTAGTGTACCAGACCCCCACCACCTAGTGTGTCCGCTCACTGTCCTCTAGTGTACCATACCCCACCATCTAGTGTGTCCGCTCACTGTCCTCTAGTGTGCCAGACACTCACCAACTAATGTGTCAGTTCACTTCCTTTAGTGTATCAGACCCCCACCATCTAGTGTGTCAGCTCACTGTCCTCTAGTGTACCAGACCCCCACCATCTAGTGTGTCCGCTTACTGTCCTCTAGTGTATCAGACCCACACCATCTAGTGTGTCAGCTCACTGTCCTCTAGTGTACAAGATCACCACCATCTAGTGTGTCAGCTCACTGTCCTCTAGTGTGCCAGACACTCACCAACTAATGTGTCAGTTCACTGTCCTTTAGTGTATCAGACCCCCACCATCTAGTGTGTCAGCTCACTGTCCTCTAGTGTACAAGACCCCCACCATCTAGTGTGTCCGCTTACTGTCCTCTAGTGTATCAGACCCACACCATCTAGTGTGTCAGCTCACTGTCCTCTAGTGTACAAGATCACCACCATCTAGTGTGTCAGCTCACTGTCCTCTAGTGTGCCAGACACTCACCAACTAATGTGTCAGTTCACTGTCCTTTAGTGTATCAGACCCCCACCATCTAGTGTGTCAGCTCACTGTCCTCTAGTGTACAAGACCCCCACCATCTAGTGTGTCCGCTCACTGTCCTCTAGTGTACCAGACCCCACCATCTAGTGTGTCAGCTCACTGTCCTCTAGTGTACCAGACCCCACCATCTAGTGTGTCAGTTCGCTACCTCCTAGTGTGCCAGACCCCCACCACCTAGTGTGTCCGCTCACTGTCCTCTAGTGTACCATACCCCACCATCTAGTGTGTCCGCTCACTGTCCTCTAGTGTACCAGAACGCCACCACCTAGTGTGTCAGTTCACTGTCCTCTAGTGTACCAGACCCCCACCATCTAGTGTGTCCGCTCACTGTCCTTTAGTGTACCATACCCCCACCATCTAGTGTGTCAGCTCACTGTCCTCTAGTGTGCCAGATCTTCACCAATATAGTGTGTCCGCTCACTGTCCTCTAGTGTACCAGACACTCACTAACTAATGTGTCAGTTCATTGTCCTTTAGTGTATCAGACCCCCACCATCTAGTGTGTCAGCTCACTGTCCTTTAGTGTATCAGACCCCCACCATCTAGTGTGTCAGCTCACTGTCCTCTAGTGTACAAGACCCCCACCATCTAGTGTGTCCGCTCACTGTCCTCTAGTTTATCAGACCCCACCATCTAGTGTGTCAGCTCACTGTCCTCTAGTGTACAAGATCACCACCATCTAGTGTGTCAGCTCACTGTCCTCTAGTGTGCCAGACACTCACCAACTAATGTGTCAGTTCACTGTCCTTTAGTGTATCAGACCCCCACCCTCTAGTGTGTCAGCTTACTGTCCTCTAGTGTACAAGACCCCCATCATCTAGTGTGTCCGCTCACTGTCCTCTAGTGTACCAGACCCCACCATCTAGTGTGTCAGCTCACTGTCCTCTAGTGTACCAGACCCCACCATCTAGTGTGTCAGCTCACTGTCCTCTAGTGTGCCAGACACTCACCAACTAATGTGTCAGCTCACTGTCCTCTAGTGTGCCAGATCTCCACCATCTAGTGTACCAGACACCCATCATCTAGTGTGTCAGTAAAATAAATTCCCTACCGACCGATCATATGTTTTTGGCATGAAACAATAAACAAATGTATTTATCTTAGTCCGATTGCTAAACAAGTTCTGAACAGCGTTCGTTCAATCGCTCTCGAGATCGGAGAGAAAGAGGGTGGATAGAGGGGGATAGCGAGGGGGATAGCGAGGGGGAGAGCGGGAGGCAGAGAGTATGCAATATGGATTTAAGTGGCTTGTAGAATAAAACACACCGTTTATGGGGATCGAACTCACAAACAAAGCCGCCGTTGTCAGGCGGTCACTGAGGCCATTATACCACGGATGCAAACGGTAGCAACTAACGAAGTACAGTAGATATGTAAACAGTGTATCTGTTTAGGAATATAACAAATAGCACACTAAATTATTCAGATATGTGTAAACAATACGTATAACGCACTTGAATTCAATGCATACACACCCACATCATGGTTATACAGTCACGTTTCTTTTGTGGTTATTTATCCACGCGGTTGTTCACTTGAGAGGTAACAGGTTAGTTACCGTAGGTCGTGGAGAGCATATAGACCCCATATTAGAGACAGACCCCGTGTCCGAGACAGATCCCCGTGTCAAGAAACAGATCCCCATGTCAGTTAGAGACAGGTCCCCGTGTCCGAGACAGGTCCCCTTGTCAAGAGAGAGATCCCCGTGTCATTTAGAGACAGGTCCCCGTGTCCGAGACAAGTCCCCATGTAAGAGACAGATCCCCATGTCAAGAGACAGGTCCCCGTATCAGAGATAGGTCCCAGTGTCAGAGACAGATCCCCGTGTCAGAGACAGATGCCCGTATAAGAGACAGATCCCCATGTAAGAGACAGATCCCCGTGTTAGAGACATATCCCCGTATCAGAGACAGATCCCCGTATCAGAGACATATCCCTGTATCAGAGACAGATCCCCGTATCAGATACACGTCCCCGTATCAGAGACACTTCCCCGTGTCAGAGACATATCCCCGTATCAGAGACAGATCGCCGTATCAGAGACAGATCCCCGTATCAGAGACATATCCCCGTATCAGAGACAGATCCCCGTATCAGAGACATATCCCCATATCAGAGACAGATCCCCGTATCAGAGACAGATCCCCGTATCAGAGACATATCCCCGTATTAGAGACAGATCCCCCTTATCAGAGACAGTTCCCTGTATCAGAGACATATCCCTGTGTCAGAGACATATCCTCATGTCAGAGACAGGCCCCAGTGGCAGAGAGAGAGAGAGACCGCCCCGTGTCAGAGACAGATCCCCATGTCAGAGACAGACCTCCATTTATCTAGAATTATAGTTAAGGGTTAATACATATGTAATTCAACATTGCACAATAATTACAATATTTGCAAATATTTGAAATCTTTCTATATTCATGTGCAATAAACGGTTTATGTGCAGATGATCTCAAACGTATCAAAGCTACTATGTACTATGCCGAGTAAATCTATTCCTCACACTTAAAACAAAACATATAAGCAAGTAAGTAAGCACTGTATTGTAGTACTACGACTTGTGTCACTTATTACATAATGTACATCAACTTATAATACATGTTTTATCATAACAATTTTAAGATTGTAACTATCTTTGTAGATGAAACAATCTGTAAATATATGGTATATATCAGATACCATTTCAGAAATACAACATCAAATGCTACAAGGACACAATATATTTTTTTATTTGTGACATTTATAACGTTATCAATAATACAATATAACATACACTTACAACAAGAAGTAGCTTTGGTTTTACGTAAACCGAACTGAAATTGCGGTAATAAATCATTTTACTATGCCTATATTTTAAGTCAGTTATCCAACAATTTTGAAAATACACCAGTAAGACCGTGATATTCCATGAAAGTTATTAACATCATTCAATATTTCTTTTTAGGAGACAATAATTCCCGTTGCCCAACTATCAGGATAGACACGAATAGTATACATATACACGTAGTTAACTCATTTACATACATTTGGTGATATAATGTCGTAACAGTCAATGGACAGATCCCATATCAAATTATCACCACTGCTCTTACCCTTTAAATCTTTCACATTCAATGTCACATAAAAGTGACCTTTGCAAAAAGCAGAGATTCCGATCAGACATAACGTGCCGTCTGATCAGGCTATATGCTGATTGCTCTTCAGACAATGGAACTGAAGCACCTGTCAGAATAGCAAACAACATAGATCCTGATCAGAAGCGGCGTTACGCCGCGGCTGATCTGAATCTATGTTGTTTGCACATGTTCTGAATTTATTCGGCGCTGAAAGAGTTATATCGATAAATTAGCTTTAACAACTACAGTACTTCTGAAATATTAAATCTTCAAATAACAGTGAACAGTTGTAAGTGTACATAATGTTGAAGATCAACAATTTGATGGCTAGAAGAATATTGGTGAATGCTAGCATTTTAACAATCATGCCCTTGGCAGTTACCTAAAATTCCTTTCTCAAGTTTCCCCATGGAGGGAAAAGCATACGCAGATGCAGTATGGCTCTCCCAATGACAGTCCACATAACTGTCACCGTCAAACGTATATATATATATTGTTCAGTGCGAGATTAAAAAGTATATACATGTTTTTCTTAAAGCTTTATTTTATAAGGATTGCGAAATAGGCGAAATACCATCTCCTTTTATTTCCGGGTCCGTCAACATATCATGTCTTTGTTTAAGAAAACATGTGCATGCATTCATTTTATATTCGTGCGGTATATTGGCCTGCTGCAGGCATACATCGCATGCTGGCGAGATTAGATTTAGTAGTTCTAGTCACGAATAATTAGCCTAGTGGATTTGGAATGCCAAATCGGATTGACTTGATATGGGTAAGAGCGAGGGCTCCATTGTAAGACGTGGTGTTGAAATGAAATCGTTTCTAATGATATGTTTTAACATGGTAAACAGATACGTTCGTCATTGTATTATTACCATAATTAGTTACTGTTGCATTTAGTATGTCTATGCTTGTTATCGATTCAATCTAAATGTCGAGGTATTCGTCACGCATATATTTTTGCCTCAGCTTAAGGTGGTCTGTTATTATTTCATTCAAACATTTGATTCATCATGTACTCTCTCCAATCGTTTAAAAAGAATGGTGCATACATTGTAATGTAGCGTAAAATGTTGACGTTCCGGCATGTTTAGCTAACGTATACATGTGCAGTGGAGATGTACTATTTTATACTAAACCATAGCCAAGCAAAGGTTTATCATTATTATATATGTATAATTATGTTAGTAATATTATGAGCCTCGTGTATTGTATTGATTGTAATTCCTCATTTATTGATGTATGTCATGACATGAGAGAATAAAAGATATTTGACTTAGACTTGACTTGACTTTGATTTGACAAAGCAATTAATTGCTATCTGTTGGTGCGACACTAATTAAAAACAATCATTTGGTGTTGGTGCGACACTAATTAAAAAACAAACCGTTGGTGTTGGTGCGACACTAACTAAAAAACAAACCTTTGGTGTTGGTGCGACACTAACTAAAAAACAAACCGTTGGTGCGACACTAATTAAAAAACAATCATTTGGTGTTGGTGCGACACTAACTAAAAAACAAACCCCGTTGGTGTTGGTGCGACACTAATTAAAAAACAAACATTTGGTGTTGGTGCGACACTAATTAAAAACAATCATTTGGTGTTGGTGCGACACTAACTAAAAAACAAACAGTTGATGTTGGCAAGACACTAATTAAAAAACAAACATTTGGTGTTGGTGTGACACTAATTAAAAAACAAACATTTGGTGTTGGTGCGACACTAATTAACAAACAAACCTTTGGTGTTGGTGCGACACTAATTAAAAAACAAACATTTGGTGTTGGTGCGACACTAACTAAACAACAAACAGTTGGTGTTGGTGCGACACTAATTAAAAAACAAACCTTTTGTGTTGACACGACACTAAATTAAAAAATAATACTAACTCAATGTGTTTATTCACCATTGTATCTGAATCTATATTAGCAACAACATAATTGATGAAAATGTGAATAACAAGGGAGATAACGGCTTACCTTGTTTAAATCCCAATGTGACATCAAAGTAATCAGAGATAGATATTTGTACACAACACTTAACATCATTGTAAATACATTTAATCATGTTAATCATTTACAACTGACACCAGATTGCACCAAGCTTACCCACAATGAATCCATACAAACGGTATCAAATGCCCATTGATAATCAATAAAGGCATACCAGAGTTACGATTATTTTAAATGCAACTTTTTGAATAATTGAATGCAACACAATATAGCATCAGCTGTATAACTATTATCACGAACACCATACTGCTCACCATTAAACGCTCGTTCATGTTCACATCTTTGATTAATACTATTTCTTAAAGCCAAAGAAAATATTTTGGCAATAACATTTACTAATATTATCATTCTATAATATGAAGGAAAATTTACATCACCGTTCTTATAAATTAGTACAATTATACATTTGGACCAAGCTTCATGATTTATTCCAGACGCATATAAATTTTATTGAAAATAAATATTGTGAAATAAATTCATTGGCATCAATGAAATCGTCAGCTAAATTCTTGTTATAATCACAACATTTATTTCGCATTAAACGTGAACTAGTCTTGTTTTTATTCCCTCTACAGTAAAAGGAGCATCCAATGAGCCAATACAACTAGTTTCATTACGGGAACGTTCATCAACATGCCGCATTATCTTTTTGCTTGAATTGCTTCATAAATTTCCAAAATATTCGAGATGATTCTTTACACAATTCTGACAATCTAACTTTCTGTTTTATAAAATTTATATTTCGAGTGTCGTTTTATTTTAGCAAATTCACTTCTAAAGGTTAGAAAGGCAGCTCTATTTCCAATAGAGTTATTTGATAATAGTAAACGTTTAGACTATAGGAATCTGGAGTTTGCTTCCCGACAGTTACCATTAAACCAAAGTGACATCTTATTTGGCTTAGATTTATTTAAAAATGTCTTTCCAGAGATTGATAGGATATAGCTTGGACTAAATCAGAAAATGAATTAATACAATTATTAAATTCAATATCACCAGATTGCAGTTTATTGCTAACATCACCGAAATCATGATCCGTGTTGCTATGTAGTACATTCAAAAACTTATCGTTTGCGGCTTGGATCCATATTATCTTTTCATACGATGCATAGTTATTGACATGTTTTAATGATACATCGAAACGAAGAGAACATATGACCGCACAATGCCCGAAAAATTAGGTGATTTCCATAACACACGTGTTAGAAATGTGTTTCAAATTATCGTAGCTAATCCACTGCATATTCCTATAAATGGTATGAAAAGTACAATAACCGGACTCAAGCCGACCGTTAGAAATATATAGATTATTCTTTATACAAAGTTTTATTCCGAATATATTTACATGTTTATCCTGATTTACCCGTGCAGATAAATTTGAATGTGACCCATGTTTTGAGCTAATCAAATATAACGGTCCAAATGTATATCAGACAAGTCTAGCTGCCCCCCGCGAGAAGTCATGTCACCCACCACGGTTATCGTATTTTCTAATCTCTGTTTACATGTGGTCAATTCTAACATGTATGGATTAGCACTTCTCTACAGGTGAATCCGCTGGAAGAATATAGCAAGTACAAATATAAATATCAGTTTTAGAGGTTGGAAATCCCCTTTTCACCTTGGACCATATAATCAACCCCTTGTATGTTTAAGCAAAGTACCCCTAAAGCAGTTCGGTACATGTGCTTATAAATAAAAAAATAACACCGCCGCTATTACGTTTTGCTCTACGGTTAATTTTCGTTCTCTGACATTCAAAACACTTGAATCCATCAATTTTAATCTCTGTTAATAAGGATATGTCATTATCAGATACATACTATTAGTGAATTTAGATTGTTGGAGGATAGTGCAATGATACAGCGATAGTCCCATTCCAGAGTCTCCTCTGGTTCTTTTACGTGCACGATGTAAAGCACCGACACGAGACCCCGGTTAAACGTCCCATCTGAAAGACGGTTAATTTTATTGGGGTCAGACGGGGGATCGAACCTGCGATCCCTGGATTACCAGTCCAACGTGTTAACCACTGGACTATAGATCCGTCTGCCTGTTTCTGTATATCTCCCTAGTGGGTACGTGCCACGGTGTCTACGGTGAAAAAGTAAACAACTTTCAACGTTCATTTATTTTATAACGATTACGAAACAAGCTATAATTCGTAGATCTCATGAAAGCGTAGATGTGGTCATTAGTGTGGGAAGAAACCGGAGTACCCGGAGAAAACCCACCTGTCCGATCTGGCGAACACCGTACCACCTCACATACTTCCCAGACCGAGGATCGAAATACTAAAACAGTAAAACAGTAGCTGTTGGTTTGTCACTAAATAGCAACAAACATTTACTGTTTGTGTGACACCAACATTATTGAACTGTTGTTGGTTGCAACAATATCCCTCACGTCTACCTGCCCACCACATCCCTTCGTTCATACATAAAATAAACAAAAACAGTTAAACAGTAGTTAATAAATGCTATGTATCCGTATTGGACATATCAAATTTGCATACGTCACAGAGATGTATTCTCAAGAATTGAACATAGAATTCATCGTGGCACATCCCATTGTGAAAAAAGGTACAGTCGCATACACTGGGCGCACCAACAATCAATGTTATATACCGTCACACCGACCATAAGCAGCCAGCCAAGGGACTCACAGAAAGTGGCTGCTTAGCACAGATAGCTGCTTCATAGAGGTTAAATGTATAATAAAACAACATATTGGGAATATGGAAAGTGGCTGTTTAATGGAGGTGACCACTAACACATGTTTCACTGTAACCATTTTCCCACCTAGTTTGGTAGAACGTATTCGTCATAATCTGAATACTATAATAAGACTATTCATAATCAAACTATGGACATGTCTTGAAGATAACTTCTGATTGCAAAAACAGGACCAGCTTGCTGGACACTGGAATTAATAAGCACGTGTTTTCTCTCTCAATCACGAACTATCGTAACCACCATAACACGCACACGCGTGCGTTCCAAACATACACATGTCTCTGTCTTTGGGTTTTTAATTTACTATTAGTTCTACTATGTTATCCTTTTCTCGTCAAAAAGGGATGTATGTAAGAACCTACATTTATTTTTATGTACTTGCAATCATTAGTCGCTGCATCTTTTAATTTAATATCTTGTCGGAAGGGCCGTAACTTATGTTCCTGGAACTGGTGGCCCGACAAGTTTGCTGTTCTTTAAATTGGCATGTGTTTTTTTGTATTCACATATATATGTATGCGTAAACATGGCGCTGGATTCCATCAGGAATGAGGTCTCGAGAGTGATTAATATAAGTTAAAAGAACTTGTTTCGCAATCGAGCTAAAATAAATTTGTATAAGCTTAAACAGATTGAGAAACAAACAGTATTTAAATAAACGTTCCCAGTTTTTGGGATGGAGTCTGATGAAAACATCACCTTGTGGGCTTCAAACCCACAGCAGCCAGGGACAATTGATTTCAAATCAAGGACTTTAGCTAGTCCGCCAAGAAAGTCCATGTTAACTAAATGATTTGAAAGTAGCTGTTTACTACATGCATATATTTATGATTAGAATAAATTGTTCCTTTGCTCAAGTGTTATACCCAAGGACAAAGGTTGTGGACGGGCGTATTTTTTCTATTAGCAATTCAAGTCAATAACAAACAGTACCACATTAAATATTATGTAATCTAAATTGTCAATGTGTCATGCACATTCTCCGAAAAGTTGGTCAAAATCAATTTAGATTACATAATATTTAAAATGGTAGTCTGTTATTGACTTAAATAGCTGATATAAAAATACCCTTGCAAACTTGTGTCCATAAGTACATATATACTTGGATCAACATCGCCTTACCTTTGAAACGAGCAGCCATCTTAATGTAATCCTATTCGGTGCAGTATGACAATACGTCATAAATAAACTTATGTTCTGTTCTGTATTCGTTCGTTCTATCGACACAGTGCCAGAGAGTGTGTCGTGCAATGCTGATCCAAGCAACCAGTCGCTCTGTCAAGTTCAGCTTCAAATATTCGAATAACGCGAGCTGATATAAAATTTAAATATGTAATCCAACTCGCATGGGCGTGTATAATCGCTTCTTAGAAGTGTATCTTTTGAAAGGGAAACGGAAGAACACGTTTTATCAGACAATGAAATTAATTCAGTAACACGCGTTTTCAAAGATCTGCAGCGTGCAGTACTACACATGTCCTTGTTGACGACATAAAAGAATATGCCCCGAACACTACCTTTTGAAGTAGAAATTGATATAAAGTAAAACAAATACTTCTATGTAATAATATGTAAGTACAATAGTCTCGTGTTAACTCCAGATTAATTATAGAATATCTTCATACGAACATTCATGTTTGCATTGCATCCATCCACCTTAGACAAATATTAAACAACTAACGTTTACTATTTAACGACCGATACCAACTATTGGCGAATAGGCTGAGAGGAATTTCGTAAATATGTAATATGATCGTAGAGTCAGAGGTAGTGTGTGATAGAATGAATGCATTAGAAACATACATTTGAAATAGAATACCTGACGTCATAATGACTGTTAAATTTACTCAATGGAAAATTCTCCAATACGATTGTTGTGGGATTTAGCTCGATGTCTGCACGTTCACGGATATAAAATAGATGATTACATTTATGTATATGATTTGATATAATACGTTGGCCTATTGAAAAACTGTCGAATATCAAAAATAAAGTACACCAAATACATGGGTTTTAATTCTCAATTTAATTTTAGACAATATACGAGTTCATTACTCTTAATTTGAAACAATATGTTGATTCAGATCTTACTCCAGATATCACAGACACAATAGATTGCCTAACGGGCAACATATACTGTCTAGTTTATAGCAATGTTACAGACACAATAGGTTGCCTAACGGGCAACACATACAGTCTAGTTTATAGCAATGTCACATACACAATAGATTGCCTAACGGGCAACACATACAATCTAGTTTATAGCACTGTCACAGACACAATAGATTGCCTAACGGGCAACACATACAAGCTAGTTTATAGCAATGTCACAGACACAATATATTGCTTAACGGGCAACACATACAATCTAGGTTATAGCAATGTCACAGACACCATATAGTGCCTAACGGGCAACACATACAGTTTAGTTTATAGCAATGTCACAGACACAATAGCTTACCTAACGGGCAACACATACAAGCTAGTTTATAGCAATGTCACAGACACAATATATTGATTAACGGGCAACACATACAATCTAGTTTATAGCAATGTCACAGACACCATAGAGTGCCTAACGGGCAACACATACAGTTTAGTTTATAGCAATGTCACAGACACAATATATTACCTAACGAGCAACACATACAATCTAGTTTATAGCAATGTCACAGGCACAATAGATTGCTTAACGGGCAACACATACAATCTAGTTTATAGCAATGTCACATACACAATAGATTACCTAACGGGCAACACATACAGTCTAGTTTATAGCAATGTCACAGACACAATATATTGCCTAACGGGCAACACATACAGTATAGTTTATAGCAATGTCACAGACAAAATAGATTGCCTAACGGGCAATACATACAATCTAGTTTATAGCACTGTCACAGACACAATAGATTACCTAACGGGCAACACATACAGTATAGTTTATAGCAATATCACAGACACAATAGATTGCCTAACGGGCAACACATACAATCTAGTTTATAGCAATGTCACAGACATCTTAGATTGCCTAACGGGCAACACATACAATATAGTTTATAGCAATGTCACATACACAATAGATTGCCTAGCGGGCAACACAATCAATCTAGTTTATAGCAATATCACAGACACAATAGATTACCTTACGGGCAGCACATACAATCTAGTTTATAGCAATGTCACATACACAATAGATTGCCTAGCGGGCAACACATTCAATCTAGTTTATAGCAATATCGCAGACACAATATATTGCCTAACGGGCAACACATACAGTCTAGTTTATAGCAATATCACAGACACAATAGATTGCATAACGGGCAACTCATACAATCTAGTTTATAGCAATATCACAGACACAATATATTGCTTAACGGGCAACACATACAATCTAGTTTATAGCAATGTCACAGACACAATAGATTGCCTAACGGGCAACACATAAATCTAGTTTATTGCAATATCAAATAACTGAAGCAATTATTTAAGTTTTCAAGTAGAGATACGTACACAATTGCATCAATCTAAATAATTATAACACGCACGCTAGTTTCACAATGTAGTGAAATAATTTATTTATCTATCCAAACCTGGTAACTAGATGCTTACACGGATATAAAATCGAAAACACTGATGTGTTTTTGATGCAAAGAGGATATCTGTTTTTGTTGTTTCAGTTTGTGATCGGATTATATTTCACCGAATGAACATTGAAACCAAGATTGGCAATGCTATGTTCTTGAGTGCAATATAATTCGATTGTTTTTTAAACAACCAATTTATTTTTAATTTAGGCTGAAAAGTGTTTTTATAATAGTAGACCATGCTACCCTTCGCTAAATGGCGTTATAGCGTAGAGTTTAGGAGAAGATTTATTTTCCAATTTGAACTTAAAAATGTCATCATTGTACAACATAAATGCATTCGTTAATACAAATTTATGTTTAGCTTGATTGCGAAACAAGTTCTTTCTCGAGACCTCCTTCCTGGCGGAATCCATCGCCATGAAGGAGAGAGGAGGCAATGTAGAATATAAATGCCTTGCTCAAGGTAACAATCGCAACTACTCCAGCAGGGCTCGAACTCCGGACCTTTCGCACCTAAATGCATTCACGTGAAAAATATGTCAATATGAAAAAATCATATACAGCATTGACAATACATACTATACATGTAATACATTATAATTTACATTCTCATTATTTTTAGACATTACATTGAAAACAGATTGTTTAAAGCGACATTACATCAGTGAAAATACAAATTTCTACAGAATGTATTTCCCTATTATTATGGTATAATTGATTTCCAAATATTTGAAAATTATTTCGTTCGTACAATAGATTGCCTAACGGGCAACACATACCATCTAGTTTATAGCAATATCAAATAACTGAAGCCATTATTTAAGTTTTCAAGTAGATAGAAGTACACAATTGCATCAATCTAAATAATTATACGCCTCTTGAAGAGATAGTTTTAGTTTATTTTATTAAATTCCAATAGGCTGTCAAGCCCATGAGGACATACATACATATTATATACAGTTAGCGAACAGTGCAAACATAAAGCATACATTTTATACAAATGAGCTCCCACGGCCATTTATATCTATGTGTAAATACATGTAGTATTTATCTGATATGTGTCTTATAATTAAAGCAAAATAGTTCTTTATTTCTAACAAGGAGAATGTCAAGAGACGCAACAAAACACAAAACCAAATATACAAAATTGAAGTTGTTGCAAAGTTGTATAACATGGCCGAGTAGTAAACCCTTCGTAACCATATTCATTGCTAAATGTTAAATATTATAAATGTAAATTTACATGTGGTCATATTTGTAAATCAGAACGCATCCATTTATTTAATTCAGAGCGGCTTTGTAGATTAATATTACATGACATATACATAGATTCATTAATTAAATTCCATTCAACTTTCCAATCACATGATAACACACATAATATAACATAAATAGTATATATGCTAGCACAAACATATAGAAAACATACGCATTTATAACTGTGCGTAATTGTTATTTTCTCCCAATCATAGGGACAATAATTCTCCATTTTTATCTTAATCGTAATTATAAATGCCATCTCAAGACCAACTGTTGCACTCCATATGCACATTCTGAATACTATGCAACGATACAACGCTGTTCCACCATCAGTCTATCTTGTTCGAAATCGAAGATAACAAGATTCGGCCAGTGGATAACAAGTATACATATACAGCATTATTATATGTATTGCATACCTCGGCTATATAACAATTATTAAATACATTATTCAATAGTATATAGCATCACAAGTATATCTGTACAACATTATCATATATAGTACACACCTATATAACGTTTTAAATATGCATAATGTATAGCATCATTTGAAATCAAAGCAAAAGCAGAATTGTAATTCAGCTAACTTCTCTATACATGACTGTATTTCTAATTATGAATGCATTATAAATATACAGACCTAAATTTCGTATTTCCTGCTTATTTACTGAGTTCAAGAGTTCAGAAAAGTTTAACATATTCGGTCTGATCCAATATTTTCTAGATATATACAAGTTTCTAATATTAGCATACATATTACACTCAATGATAAAATGGTACTCATCTTCAATTATATTACAGGTTAAACATTTTCTTTCGGAAACAGGTGTCCGTACAGGCCTAGACCACCTGCCGGCCTCTATTTGTAACCTATGTGACGACATTCTTAAACGGGATAATGGTTGACACAATTTATTAACATTAAAACACTCTAGATATGGTTGGAATCTAAAACATGATATATTCCCATAAAACAATGCTCTACTAGAATTAGCCAATCTTGCATTCCAGTTCTGTATAAATTGGTCATTTAATCTTTGATTTACACTAATAAGGAACATATCCACATTTCCAACGCCTTGGTATAACCAAGCATCCACAAAACTAAGTGAACATAGTAAATCGTTCAAAAGCGTACACCAATTACTTTTATTCGGATATGACTCCATATCATTTCTCAGTAATTGATATACTATAAATACATATTTATTGTCCCTTAGTTGCAAAATTCTTAATCAATATTTTATAATTTGAAACATTTGTATAGTTTTGTATGATGTACGCCCTAGTTCACATATACAAAATCATTTTGCGTAGTCTTTTTAACTCCTAACAACTTTTTGCAAAACTGCATATGTACCTTTTCAATTGACAAATCATTAGCAAAACCTACTACTTCACAACAATAATTCAGAATAGGCGACACTAATTTATCAAACAATTCTAGCCTGTCTTTAGGCAGTATGTAGGTAAACTTATACAAATACTTGTTTGATTGAAACATGGCTTTCTGTGCTTGGCCTGATAAAGTGTGCTGTGCATTGCTAAGACTCCCACCAGTCGTAAATACTATGCCTACATAACAAAATGTATTGACTCTATCAATTTGCTGACTATCATAATAAAACACAGTATTTCTTGGGATTGAACCACCTTTCTTAAAGACCATTACCTTTGTTTTGGCTACATTAACCTCAGTTTCCAAATACTACAATATTCATACAATAAAGCAATACTCCGTTGTAGTTCTTCCGCTGAATTTGCAAATATAACAATGTCATCAGCATATAGAAGCATACATATCTTAAACATGTTAACATCTATTCCATTAGTAGTATTATGAATGTATACATCTTCTAAATCATTAATAAACATAGAAAATAAAAAAGGGATAAACACTCTCCTTGTCGGACACCGAGTAAGCACGTGTACTCCTCACTTAATGTATTACATTGCTTAACTCTAGACTTAACTGATTCATACATCGATTTAACTATATCTAATATATTTCCCAATAAGTCCTAGTTGTATCAACTTATACCATAAATGTTCACGAACTACATTATCAAATGCCTTTGTGTAATCAACAAACAGTGTATATAAATGTCTCCCCTGGTTTAGAACATGTGATATTAAACCATTTAATACAAATACATTATCTACGGTACTCATATTTGATCTAAACCCTGCCTGGGCCTCAATGTATACACTGTAATTCTCAGCCCAACATTTCAACCTATTGTTAACAATACGAGTAAAAAGTTTTCCTAAGCTGCTTAATAACGTAATACCACGGTAATTATCCACATTATTAATACTACCTTTCTATTGTAACGGTATAACATATCCATCAGACCATCTATCTGGGAAATAACCCATTTCAAATATTTTATTGAACAAAGAATACAATACAGGTACCAATACATCTTTACCTGTAACAAATAATTCATTTAACAGTAAATATGGTCCACCTAATCTGCTGCATTTTAACTGTTTTATTGCTAAATTAATTTCTTCAGCCGATATCTGAATATTAAATTCTTGGAACATAACATTAAATTCATTATTTTCATATCTGTCGATAAAATGTAATATATCTTCATTCGGTGTAAAAAAAATCTATCTTCTGGAATATTAATAGCTCTAAAATATGTTTCAAATGTTGACAATGGTATATTTGATTGTTTAATACCCACAGTTTCCTTTAACATTTTCCAATACACACGTCCGTTTTTATGTCTAGTATTTAAGAGTTGTTTAGTTTTCTCTTTATCATAATCATATCTGCACTTTCTAATTATGGATTTATAGTCAGACCTCGCTTTCACCATCTTAATTCTATTAATGTCATTTTTACATGCTCTATATGTGTTTAAACATTTAAAAAATACATGTTTCTTTTCAAAACAATTCTCGTTAAACCACGGTTGTGTATTATCAAAATATGTAGTATCTGTATAATTTTTGTTTATATTTTTAAGAAAAGGAGACGCAACATTTCTAGGAACATCATCAAATTTCAATATACATCTGTCAATATCTTGACACGTAATACCCGAGTTAATATTATTTATTAACTCATTCAGTGGAACTAAACAGTCCTTATTATTTAAATTGTCAATAAAATGTGACCAGCCATACTAAAATCAGTCTTAAGTCTAAAAACTCCAAATATGAGTTAACAGCACCATCTGATAGATACTTTCATAAGCTTTCCATACATATAAGAACCATTCTTATAACTTGTTCCATTCAAAAGTTATGTGCATTTGAATAATGTGCGTCTTGAGAATCAATAGCTGTCAAAATCGCAGTCAAAGACTTGCAAGAATATCGTCCGATTCTTCCAAAAATAATGGCTACGGTGGAATCAAAACATCATAGCAACCAGTATGTTCTCGTACACATACATAGTCATGTTGGGTATCATATTAAAGATAAATGGCCATAGCTTGTAATGAAGTAAACACTGAAACACATGTCCTTCTTAAATTTTTATAATTATGTAATAAGTACAGGTAAATATTACAGCACTAAGCGACATAATGCACAATACAACAGGTCTCTTGCAATTGATTGTTAAATTGAACTTGGTGAGTAGTATCATTAACATAACACAATATATGGCTCTGCATCATGCTACATATAAATATATATCACTTACACATTGATCCTCTTACATTTTTCATGATTATGTAATAAGTACAGGTGATTATTGGCACACCTTAAGAAATTACAGCGCTAAACAACAAAATTTCCAACCGAACATGTAAATTGTTTCACTAACCAAACAGATATATATATACAGCTATGTTCATCATTTAAACAGTGACATCATTTCTTATTTATGGTGATTTACAGGTGATTATTTGACACACCTGAGGAATTTCCAAAGTAAATCCACTACTGCCTGTGATAAATTGCTGTACATTTCATGCATATTATTAATTATGTATCCTGCTGAGATATTTGGACACACATTGTATATTGTATTAATTATTAATCCAGAGTACTTTTCACATCATAACATTATTATATGTACATGTAATAAGCATACAAATAGCCTTTGCATGACAAAATGTACATGGCCTGCTGCACAGTAAAGTGCCCATTTCTAGTAAAATATGTGTACAATGCTATTTATAAAATCACACTGACATGATGTTTTTCATAAAGGTATTCCATAAAACTAACTGTGCAAGTGAAAAAATTACATTAAATTTCGAAAATAAAATTTACAGCTGGCATAATGTCATCCAAAAATGACAAAAAATAGGTGTAATGCGTTAGCATCTAAATGTTTACCTTATTTTAAAAGCTTCTGATGAGATTATCATTAATCTATCATGATGTGTCATTTCAGTTTACAAAACAAAATTTATCCAGCTTTAATTTGATGTAAAACACTTTGTATTTTCCTAGTTACAAAATAATTTTATTTTAATATAAACAAAAGTGGTACTGATGTAATGCCTGTACATTTTGAAAACACTAAATGTTATAAAATGACACCAAATAAGTTCTGATATTTATTTTATTATGTTTTATAGTATATAAATTAGTAAAACTAATATGAGTATTCACCAGTGAAGTTATAGAAAGATATTACAACCAAAATAGTTATCCTGAAATAAATGTGCCACATAATGACATTCCTGATGAGACAAATAAGAGTGATTCTTTACAAAAACAATAACAAAGACCTTTTATTCAGTCATTATTGCCATACATGTACATCATTCATTCACTTGGCATTGATTAGCAAAAGACAATTTTCAAAACGATCATAAAAACACAGGATCATCAATAATGTAATTAATTTAGTCAAACACGACTAGAACACAGTCCACTCACTAGTCACTGTCGTCACGAGCTCGTTTCCTGTTAGCAGGTCTACGGGGTCCAGTACTAGGGTCTGGACACACAATGTCTCTTACATCCTCACGTACAAATGGTCGAATCTTATTGAAGAGGTAGGAGGCTCTGGCAGTGTCCAAAGGATGCATGTGGATGGGAGCTGGTCGGTCAGGACTAGGTACATCTTCGGGGCATTTCAAGAGCTGAAACTGCGATTCTGGGCTATCTGAGTACTTCTTGAAATAGACTACTCCCGGATTATTCGAGTCAAACCGGAAATGTTGAAATGACTTGATGCCATGCATGGGGCGGAAATATGGCTCCAGAAATTTCTGCCAATCTCTGGTAGGCACGATCTGCGTACCATTCTCGGTTCCAACCAGCTGAGGGATATTCGCTCCAGTGACGGTACTGTTGCGAACGACAGACTCCATGTCGGCGAGACAGGAAACGGGTGTTTTACGATATTTCTGCTTCAGTAATCCGAAACACCAATCTGATGCAAATTTCATGTGTCCTGTAATGAGGAAGTGAATCGCTATGTTTGAGTGTCTGCGGTGCAACGTGCGCCAACAGAGATACCATAACATGAATCGGTTCTTATTTTGGCCGGAGCAATTATCTGCATGCAAATGAACGTCTTCCTCTCCGAGGCCGTAGTTTGAAAAAAAAAAATCTAGGTAGCTTATTACACTGTTTGAACCTTTACTAACACTAGACCCTTCGTCTATTAAGAAGTTTACTTGTTTAGGGATACCTTCACAACACACTCCAAATATGGCACATTTCCTAGGGGTAAGGAAGTAAATAGGGCCTGGTTGTAAAGGGTCATTTGGATAAAATACTTGTTGTGCGAAATCAAAACTGTAATGTGCTGTGAGTGTTCTGGAATTATCTGTGTTGTTGCCGAGATCAAGTCCATTTGCCGTAACTACATCTTTGAAGTCTGCCACAAGAGAATTGTAGTAGCTCCTCTCCAGCTTCACTACATGTAAATGGTCCTCCTGTTTTCGCAAGGTCTCAGACTTCTCCTCCTCTGTCAGATTCGCCGACCTGAAACAGCATTGACAGTATAATAACACTAGATATGTCAGTATGTAAGAGCTTACGGAATACCAAGCATGAACGTGTCAATCCGGCGTCAGTACAATAGGCCGAGTACTGTGAAAGTCTGGAAAGGAATATTGGGAATTTGCATGCATGATCTACTCTACGTCTGTGACCTTGAAAAGTAGGTCAGATAGACATAGATTTGTTTTGTGGCACTCCTGTGGTCATGAAAAATGCATTCAGCAAGTATTGGTATGTAGGCAAAGGAAAGTGTAACGAACAGACAGACAAGGTGAATCCAGCAAAGTAGAAAGTAGGTCACAAGCACACATGGGTGGGTTGTTGTCCGAGATCCATGTTGGATGATGTAGCCAAGTATCAGTGACCTAGGACCAGTGAATGTTGAGAAACAAACTAAATCAAAAAGGTTAACCAGTATTTCAGATTCTCAAATTAATCCAATAATTCAAACGATACCAGGCTATTAAAAACGGTTAGTTCAGTTCAGTTCTAGAAACAAAATATAGCAGCTAGGCCAGGGTTATATAAGTACCTGAAGATTTTCGTGTTGTTGTTTTGACATCTCCAGCACAGATCCGTCATTGGCTTTGTCATAACGATATACGACAGGAGTTGTCCCCACAAAGACTTGAAGCATGATAGCTTCACAGCCCGTTTACCTGAAAAAATAACATAGTATTGTTTAGTATTTAATTTAGCATCAAATTTATGTCTGATAATAATGGCCGATAACATGCATCAAAATATTTATAAAATTATTTGTTTGTGATCACTACTGCCAAGTGTAACACAAATCCATTTTAAACCAAAGACGCAGTGAAGTAGTGTTTTTCGGTCTACAATTTTGCAACTTAAGTACACATGTAACCTAAGTAGGAATCCACCTGTATTGGGTGGAGAAATTTCATTTCTGATTTGTCGAATAATAATTTGGTGTCACTAAAATACTCCCCACCCTGTCCCTGTGTATTCGCCTCTTACGATAAGCAGTGGATATTGTTGCTTATTCTAGCTAGCACTGCAGGCGATCCAATCAAAATAACACGAGCGGCTCGATAACAAATGATCAACCAATTATGTAAATTCGGCTACATGTACATGCAAGGAAAGTTTATATGGACATACACTGTCCTCTGCACTAGATAATCTTCAGGTACATGTACAGTTGTATACACATATATGTTGAACGGACGGATGGATAAAGGCTACTGAATTGGAACTTTGTAGCATCCGCTCCTGCGATATACATGCAATGCTTATAAATCCTTTACATTGATTAAACCAAGGCTTTACTGTTCAGTTACTTGTATCCTTGCAATTGGAATTTTTATGGCCAATCAAAGTCATGCATGTCCTTGCAATTGGAATTTTTATGGCCAATCAAAGTCATGCATGTCTACAAAATCAGTCTAAATTCAACTTTCAATGGATGAAATGTGACCTTGATGCCAACTATCATAACACCACCAAACCATTGCAACATGTTTAAGAAGCAAAGGATAAATAATGGCATGGTAGATTGTGCAAAAACAATGATAATCACCTTCATCATGCATGATCAGTTGATAAGTCCTCCATAATAATGCCTTTGTGTCACTCGATGGGAGTAGCTTAATGTCCGACCTCTTATAACCAGGAACCCGTCCAGGTAGAACTAAGGCATTCGCTTCCGCATAGTTTGTCACAAATTGAACAACTTGGGTAACGTCTTCGAACGAGAGCGATGATTGCTCCAATTTGCCACCGGGCCGACACTTCTTTGCAACAAGGCCATGTTCACGGTACCACTTGATGAGACCGGTCAGTTTATCTTGGCTGATACTGAAAGGAAATTACAACATCTGTTAATTTTCCACGCAAAGTTTAGCTTATACAAATTTATTATAGCTTGACTGTGAACGAGGTTTTTACAACGTTATATTAATCGTTCCCGATACATAATCGAGATTTTGTTACACATATAATTATGGGCATTTTATTACATCAATAGGAGAGAATGTATTAAAAGGCAGGCTGTAAGAGCATTGTACATCTATCAAGGTTTGTCAAAATCCGGCTAGCGGTTTGTGAGAAGATTTTTTAAGAATGTGTGCTATTATGAGATGGCGGTTGAGCTGTATAATTATTTATACACATCTCATATCTGTGGCCAAACACGTTAAATT
Source organism: Archivesica marissinica (assembly GCA_014843695.1). Taxonomy (NCBI): domain Eukaryota; kingdom Metazoa; phylum Mollusca; class Bivalvia; order Venerida; family Vesicomyidae; genus Archivesica; species Archivesica marissinica. The sequence continues at coordinate 56,948,991 of CM026392.1, forward strand.
AGAATTCTACAATTTTATTTGGCTACATTTTCTTGTTTTGTCAAGTGGGAATGACCTCAAAATCAAATGTGCAATAATTACCTGTGCAGGAATTTAAACATCTCTCTGCAGATCTCACGTCCTTCACGGTAATATCTGATGCGGATCCGTTCCCGTGCTTTCTGAGAATTCCTATTTGATGATACAGTGTTATCGGAACACTGAATATGACACGCAATCTGTGCAAGAATCACAAGGTCTTTCTCATATCTATCCAGCTCATGAATCTGTAGTCGATAACCACGACACGTTTCTTTTAGAAACTGACTATAACATGGGAGACCATTGTTAAATTTACATTTGCACGAAAATGTTTCGATTAGTTTGTTTTCTGTGATGTTGTCTTCACTAACGAGATTCAACAGAGAATTGTTTACAATATTTTCACAATTATTTAAAGCAATAATTGGAATGTCCTCCATCTCCAGTGCTGGCTCGGAATAGGACATGCCAATAGATGGGGAGTCGGTGTCGGAATCACTGTCTTCATCACTGCAGCTATTGCATGAATTGTCAACATTGTCACTAGTAAAGAATGTTTGTACGAGATCATTCCATTCATTGGTGTTTGTGATTGAAGTTAGATTTGCAGCTGTAACAGAATTGTTTAACACACGAGCAACAGTTTCGTTTGTAATATCCATTGTGATGCTATACAATCACATGTATGATGTACGAATAACTACTTCTTATGACAATATCATATGATGATTACCCGAACTGAGGGAACACACCCGAAAATGAGTAGAAGTTAGAACATTCGATTATCACAATTCATAAACAAAGTCACCGGGAACACTTCTGATGAGCTACGAATCTTACCACTTATTTTGACTAACTATTTCACTCACTTAAATGTGAAGCAAGATCATTTACAAGTGATAAAACGTCGCGGATTATTGTTAAAAATATCTTAATTTGCGAGCACTTGACCGGAAGTTGAAGAAATCATACGTAATTTGGTCACGTGGTACATTTCAGCCAATCGATAGGCCTGATTAAGCTGAGTGTAGCAACATAGAAGTGATTTTGAATAAAATGGCCATGATTTGAAGCATTCTATTGGTTTAAAAAGGAAACTATATTTTCTAAAAATAGCATAGAGAGTAAACACGGGGTCTTCGGTTTATTTTGGTACCAAATATACTGGGGTCATTTGAGTGATTCCTTTTCAAATATAGGTCAGCAAAACACCACCATTCATCGATTGGCCTTTGTTCTCGCAAAATTAATTGCACATTTGATTGATACCCACCTTATTAAAATGCATTTTAAATGCATAAAGACGCATAATTATGAAGAAAATAAACAATTATTGGGAAGATAATTGATTGTAGAAGTTGATTATGCTAAAAGTAGAATATTGACAAATTATCGATCTATTGATATTAAAGCACGATTAGATCGCTTTTGTATTTTCCGACTTAAGACTGATTTTGGTATGGCGGGTCACAAATCATTTTTTAGTTCTGGCTTCCATACATACTTATAATCTATATAATCAGGCTCATTTTGTACCGGTTCATCACTAACATTTTCTAAAATATTGTGAAATATAAATGATACGGTCATCAGACAATGGTCAGATACAATATTCGGATCGTCAACGTGAAAAATGTCAATATTTTGAAACATTTCACCTTTGCACAATAACTAATCTACAACACTACAGCCCCACATGTGTATTTTCCTAAATTCATATCACTCCCCTTCCTCCCGTTTACAATTCTGAAACCTGTTTGTTTACAAAAATCCAATAACAAACGTCCATTATTATTTACATGACCCTAATCTTCAGAAATTCTATTCATTTCATTATCTGTCTGGTACCCATCGGGCAATATATCTGCACTACCAATATTAAAATTATCATATTCTACAAAATCTGGCAGCGTCGATGTTCGAGAATTAAAATCGCCAAAAATCGAAAAATAACCTTCATTGTTTGACACAGTTTCTGTATATATAACCGAGTCTACCAGCCTATCAAAAATATTATTTTCTGTCAATGAATGCCTACTACTGTCGTCCGGCACAACATAACAAAGACCGATATAAACGTCCTTTTTCAAAGCCAACTTTTTTGCAGCTAACTTTATCCAAATAATATCATCTTCTGAAACAAATACATTTTTGATATATATAATAATACCACCGGAATTTCGTTTTATGAACTTTTTACTATAGTTCTGTGTAATACATAGTACACAAAACCATCTATGTGTAAATTTGACAATGTATCTGTCCATGTTTCAGTGAATAAACAACGTCGTGTTTATGATAAATTTCCTTTACAAAATCTGATTTAAGTTTATTAGTTCTTTTACTGCACAAACCATTAACGTTCAAATATGCACAGCGTGAGGTGACCTTCTCCTCTGCGTCCTATCTGTTACCCTCATTCCCATGAGCATGTGGATTACGCCGGTCACGGCTTGTGTTTCTCACCTGGTTACTATTATTGAGGTTGTTGAAGAGATTAGTCAATTTAGATGTTGGAGGATAGTGCAATGATACAGACAGAGACCCATTCATGAGTTTCCTCTGGTTCTTTTACGTACACAGTGTAATGCACCGATACGAGACATCAGACAGACTGTTAATTTTATTAGGGTCAAACTGCCATAGTACATTAAATCTTCAATTTCACATTTATAGAACGATGATTTACTATGATCTAAGCACCTATTCAATATACAAGTATTCAGTTTATGGTGCCACTTGAATTATATGTATGTCATCGGGGTTATGTTTGACTAGCTAAACTCGGTTCAATCCAATATTTATTCGTTCACAGAGATAAGGAAAACGAAAGCCTGTAAGACATAGCATATAAACATAAACATTATTTCCAAACAATGGTACTCATTACACATTTCAATAATTGCAAATATACATATTTACAACTTAAAATAGGAATATTAAAATTTGTTTACAGTCGCTGTTTATTTTATTAAATACAGTTTATTTTAGATGTAAGGATAGGTTTTACAACCTATCATGATGACGAGTAGATAAGAAATGCAACCATTCAGCGGGACGTGCACATAATTAGTTATGTTATGAGTTCACTCATTCACACATCTGACCTGATCATCACTCACTATCTCTCACCCCTAATATAATAGACACAATAGTAATGCAGATTATAAACGCTCGCCCATATGGTTCGCCGGAGGCGAGGTAAATAAACTCAATCATCAGCAGATTATAATAACATAATATGGACTATACTATATAATTATAATATAACTCAGACCAGTGATGGTATTAGGCCACGTCGAGAAAACTATTGGGTGGTACGCTTGCAGCGGGGTTATGGAATATTTTTAGTTTATACAAATTTATTTTAGCTCGATTGCGAAACAAGTTCTTACAACTTATATTAATCACTCTCGAGACCTCATTCATGATGGGTAACATCGCCACGAGGGACAGAGAGAAGAGGCAACATGGAATTTAAATGTGTTGTCTAAGGCACAATCGTAACGGCTCCAGCGGGGTTCGACCTTCGGACTTCCACTGCGCTATCACGACTTCCACTGGAATATTTTATGTACCATCAATAATTATTTAATATAATTAAATATGACCTGGGTTATATGTATAGTGATATAATTTACGCCAAACTTGTGTTGTTATATGGGCACATTTTAAAACGTTCCATGGTTAATATCAGCAAGGAATAAAATAGTTGCTTTTATTTTTGTGCAAATGATTCCCACAAATACATATGACAGGGCCACACTATTAAACTGATTTAATGCCTGTGTGTGTTTTACGTTTATTTATCGTCGCTACCGGTTGCCCATATGAGCGACACCTCCTTAAGAGATTAGTCATTTTAGATTTTTGGAGGATAGTGCAATGATACGGACATAGACCAATTCCAGAGTCTCCTCTGGTTCTTTTACGTGCACGGTGTAAAGCATCGACACGAGACCTTGGTTTAACGTCCCATCTGAAAGACTGTTAATTTTATTATGGTCAGACGGGGGATCCCTGGACAACCAGTCCAGCGTGTTACCACTGGACTACAGATCCGTCTGAGTTTAATATCCCGACGTTTGCTATCATATAGATTGCTACCTTTCAGTGGCGTAGCTTCATATTGGCCGTTCACGCCCTTAACCCACACATTTTTTGGAATGCGTGATAGCGCAGTGGATGCGCGTTCGCTTCAGATGCTAAAGGTCCGGAGTTCGAGCCCCGCTGGAGCCATTACGATTGTGCCCTTAGGCAAGGCATTTGATTTCCACGTTGCCTCTTCTCTCTCCCTTGTGGCGACGGATTCCATCAGGTATGAGGTCTCGAGAGTGATTAATATAAGTTGTAAGAACGTGTTTCGCAATCGAACTAAACTAAATTTGTATAAAATATAAACATGTAATTGTGTGGTTTACATGCTTTAGATAGTACGTACCTGGAAAACAAACCTAGTTTTATATATATTTCGGTAGCAATGCTGCTAAGCATTCTTACATTATAATATGCATAATTATGTTTAATTATAAACAGTGTTTTTTTGCAATAAAATAACTCGAAACCGGAAGTAGGACTTTCCAAGTCTATCGGTCACCACTTGTTTACAATCGGAACGCATCGTCCGCACTTGTTTACATTTGGAATGCATCGTCCCCATGTATCCCACGTTGTCTTTTTTAATTGAATTACTTGAGATGTCGATTTATACCTCTGTTATCTTAGTATTTTATGGACATGTCTACATCCGCTCATAGGATTCGACATTAGAGGAAGATAGATAGTCTTTCATGATCAAAATATGTTGACATTCCAACATGCTTTTCTACATGCGCTGTTGTTTCACGCATGCGCGCTGTGCATGTTTACACTTCGTGTGTTGATAAACACATTTCGTTTGTTGATAAACAATTCGCGTATACAACGGTTTATATTTATTGGATTGTTATTCTTTCTGATCGACTATTTTGATTTTTGTAACATACATTAGTAATTAAATTTTACCAAAAACAAGCAACTACCATCTACAAGCCAAGCAGCAGGGGGGGGGGGGTGAGTAACAAAATAAATGGGAGCCTCCGCGCCCCCCTGCTGAGTCCTCCCTCCATGTTCCGGGTGAACAGACCTCTTAATTTGGGGCGTGGAGGCTCCCAGCCCCATTTCAGACAGCCAAAAAACACCCATATATGAGCCAGGGGACGGCCCACAACCCTCGCCGGCCCAGGGCTCTCAGACACTACGTGCCAAAAAAGAAATGACAAACCACTTACCTGTCGGGGGTGAATCTCAATGATTATTAAGCCTTTTGGTCGTGCCCCGGGCGTCAACGCCGCTGCCACCATCAGCTCGGATCCGCCGACGGGTGAAAATCAATCGGACATAAAAAAGACCAGGGGGTAAACAGACCTCTTAATGTGGGCAGAGGACGCTCCCAGCCCCATTTCAGACGGCCAAAAAATACCCATATATGAGCCACTGGGGACGGCCCACCCATATCCGAGCAGTGGGTGACCCCGTATATCCGCACTTGCAGATACACTAGTGCAAACTTACACAACACGGAAGTAATCGCATCAGGTTAATCAATATACAAGCGTGCACTTTCCTATATAAATCTAATAATAACACATCTACAATAACGGTTTACATCGTGTTCAGCAGAACATATACGTTTAACAAAATAGTTATCGAGATGGCAGTACAGCTCAACCGTAATATTGGTAAACATGTATTGCGTAATCGCGCACCTGTGCGCACTACGTATTACACATCGTTTATATTAAATTTATATATTAGTTCTGAACATAAATTCATTGCCCGTAGGCTATAGCCGCGAGGTCTGTTATGGTTGCATGCTCTGATCAAGTCTGTAATTATGCACTCTCGGCACTTCTGTAATGCACCTTGGCTTTCGTGTTTCGTAAGGTGGCATTCCGACAGAGGAGTGTTTGAGACTGGGTGTCTGAAAACACCCGACGGATCCGAGCAAGGACCGCAGGGATAAATACAAATAAATAAAAAAATTGCCCGCCCTGCGGTTCGCTTCATAACAGTGGGCTTTTGCTATTCTTTTAACTTTTTTTTAGCTGAACTTTTTAAAACTTTTTTTCGAAGTTAAAACTTTATTAAAATCTGTTTCCAGACCAAAATTCTCCATTGTAAACTACCAATTAAAGGTTTGTCTCAATGGATATATATCGGAAGATAACAACGATCATGCCTCAAGGTCATAATAATTGTCGGTGGATTGTGATTGGTTCCCACATTCCTTGTGGAAAGAGCTGCGTCTTCGAACATTGCAAGCAGCATCGAGCCCAGCTCCGTAGGCGGCCGGTCGAACCCGTGCCATGCAGGAATTGCGGGGTGGGAACCCAGAGCGAGGGTAAGTTATGTCAACCTTGCGGAGGTGAACGTATCAAGCATAAATTGGCATACGCCGAACGTCGTGCCCGGATAAAATTTGAGAAGGTCTTGGTCCAACTCTTGGAAGTGCGAATAAAATAATTTTAGATTTAGAGAAATAATATCCGTTATAATATACTGTTCATAGTTGTACGTTATAATATACTATCACGTACAAAGTTGCTTCAGATTTAGAGAATAGTGTACATTAAGGTATACCCATATACTGGTCACAGTTACCGAACTGCGATTGAAAGCTCACGAGTTGGGTATTCGTGGGAGATCAAGGCTCAAGAAACGAGACCTCTTAGAGGCGATCGCGAAAGTTCGCGCCCCCCGCACTCAGGAGATATAACCCTCTTAAAGAGGCCCAGCATGTCCGTGAGGCGGGGCAGCTCAAGGCCGAAGTCGATGCGGCGCTGCGGGCCGGGAAGTACGCCGCCCGGGTCGCGAGGCGGCCGCGAGAGCGCCTACCGCATCTCCGCAAGATCACGGAACGCTTGAGGAGGCCGCATCTACACGGCCTGACCAAGGGCTCGAAAGAACCCCTAGCCCGCGCGATCGCGAGGGAATGTCCCGAAATTCTTCACGAGCGGCTCGACATCCCAGAAGCGCCAAAGCCCCCACGCCCCGCGGGATATACCTTCGACCTGGACATCCCGGTCCCTCCCCTGGTAAGATTCCCGGCTGATGAACCGTGGGTAGGGATCTTGAACGATGCTAAAGACGAGATTCAAGTTGATGGAGCCTCGGTGGTCTTCTCCACATGGAGGGTAGAGGCCGGGGCGGGCCGTATGTCTCTGGATGCCACTATGACGGATGTCAGAGCTGCAGAGCTCTTGCGAGAGCTCCCCGAGGGTGAGCATATCCTCAAGCTCAAGTACCTGCGAGAGCGGGATGAAGGTGACTGGGTGGTCGAAGACAAGTTTGACCCAGTGAGGACAGATATGAAGAAAGGTCAGGCAGTTGTAACCATCGATCGGAACACGAAGCCGGGTGCCCTCGCGGGAATCGACAAGCCTTACTTTCAGAATGCATACCCCGTCACCGCGGTTGTCTACGGCGTCTATCCCCTCAGAAACCCGGATCCTGCCAACCTTGCCCCGCTAAGAGACGGCGATCTTAACTGTATGGCCCAGCGAGTCGTGGAGCATTTGAGCCCCACCACCACCCCAACCAACCCAAAAACCTGGAGTGGGAGGACGAAGTCCATGAGTCTGGTGCCACGGTCGACGATGTCCAGAGCAGGAAGAGCTCGTCCTCAATGACATCGTTGAGGTGCCTGTCCACTATGCCCAAGAAGTTATGGACGGCAAGTGGGGACAAGACTGGACTCTCGGCTATGCCATGACAGTCCACTCGAGCCAGGGGCTCACAATCCGCGATCAGCAAAAAGTCTGGATTATCGACGACTATCTCCAATGGTCGAACCTCGCATACCTCGCCGTCAGCCGCGTGGAGTACATGCACCAGCTCGAACGAGTAGTCTGCCCACCGGAAGAGGGTTCCGATGTGGCAGAGCCACTCACTGAGCAGCAGCTCCGCAAAGTCATCCAGAGAAAGCTTGTGGCATACAAGCGCCATGATCAGGCCAAAGGTCTCCAGGGATTCAATCTCAAGGTCGATCACATCCTCGCACTCAAAGACGGCCAGCAGAACCGCTGCGCAGCATGCAACATCGAGCTCCTCTGGGTATACCAACCCAAAGATACTCAGCAGTTCAGTGTCGACCGGCTGGACAACACCCGAGGCCATACCCGTGACAATATCCGGCTGACGTGCCTGGAATGCAACAGAAAAAGGGGTTACTTGGTCCTCAACGCTTAAGAACCCCATCAGGTGGCAGCACGGTATCAGGAGGCACCACAAGCAGCTCCTCCCGGACAAACCCCCGCTGAGGGCCATCCAGCAGATAGTAGAGCACGGGCTCTTCAGGCTTGGTAACCGAGCGACCAAGCCGGTATACCTGGAGGGACCACACAGGGTCGGTCGCACGACGACGGCCACCCTCCAGTTCGCCGGGTTGGTAGAGGTAGCGAACGCCAACACCCGAGGGGAGCTTTCGCTCCGACGAGCCAACGGGACGGTGTGACGAAGCTGCGACCACGGATGAGGGCTTTTGCGCCACACTCTTGGCCTTGATGGCATTAGAAGGCTTCTTGCCGGTCAATCTGGTCACTTCGCCGTTCAAAGCCGCAACCACGGCAGGCAGCCGAGTCACCCATTCAGCCGATCGTTCTCCAGACGGAAGTCTCATCTCTTGGGCGTATTGGTGCCCAAAGAGCCGCTCTGCCAGGGTGCGATTGAAACGCTCCACAATCCATTGGTCTCGATGGATATCCATACGGCCACGCCTGACAGAGACACCGTGTTTGGCCAGCAGTTGGTTCACCGCACCCATGAACTCGCGCCCCGGATCGACCTGAAGCAACTTTGGCCATTTCAGGGGGCTCCGCCTGTAAATCCTTTCAAGGGCGGCTGAGACCTCCTTGGCCTCTTTCGTGGCCAGGGGCTCTGCCTCTTTGTACCGGGAGGCCACGTCAACGATGGTGAGGGCGTACTTGAACGTTTTCGACCCGCCCTGTCGTGAGGCAGAAATAGGAGGTCGGCCTGGTGGACGTCGTTTGGCACCGGTATGTCGAACTTGGGTCGCGGTATGTGTCGTGGGGCGGGGAGGTAGATCTGCCAGATGGCCTGCTTCTTCAGCCAACCCCGTGTCACATCTTCGGCCGCGGCGAGGTTTTTTATGGATGCCAGCCCCTTCCAGTAACCGCGGGGACTGTAGTATAGCAAGCTAAGATTACTGTCGGTCATGGTATAAGCTAAGCTTGTGACATGGCTGTTTCGCTCTCCAGCGCGCGAATGTATTCTAATAATCCTATGAGTCTCCAACATGCCATGCGTGTCATCGGATCTAGCAAACCCGTTGTAGCTCTAAGGTCAGTTGGGCCTGATAGGACCCTGGTAGCGAATTTCTGCACAGCAGCGTGATCGGTACGCCACGACTCCAGGAATCGCCGCGCCGTGTTTATCATAGTATGACCAAGGGGGCCAGGATGTTTGTGTCGCTTGGCACAGTACCCTACCTCACGCATTGCAAAGTACAGCTCCTCTGGTAAACCCATATCTATATAGAAAGGAAACAACATCTCAAGCGCGACAATTACTTGGCGAGTTTGTATGCCACGAGGACTGTCGCGGTCATCCCCAGGTCGGCGAAGACAATCTCACGATCTTTCTGGTCATCGCTAGGTGTATAGAAGTATGAGAGCCGGGGCTGTAGTTCCGACACCATCGGCGCGACATGCGGAAATACCTGCGCGTACTCACGGATCGCCGTGTCGACGTCCCGGAAAGTTTGCACGGCATGGCCCTGACGGCGGAGTTCTTCGTTAATCCAATCAAGGCGCTCAGCCCGTTTGTTTGACCATGCTGACTGCGCGGCCTGGAGCTGTTCTACAGCTGTGTCGTGCCGTTTGCGCTCCTCGTCAACACCCGAGCTTCGCAGCTTCGAGAATAGGTAGTTGCTACCGCTGAAGGCCAGCGCGTTGACCAGGGCGCCCCCAACTAGCATTGCGATCGAGGCCATCGTTGTAATACATACGCCTACATCATGATATCTGCAGGTATGATCCAATGTTTAATTAGCATATCTTTGAATGATACGCCGCATTGGCCAACATTTTTCCGTCAGTAGACATTGTTTTTCTTCGCGCGAGTATTGCATATAGAATGGGTCAAGCGAAGTCTTTAAATGACTCGCTGTCGGAACGACAATGTTAGCTCGGGCGGGCATTGGTTTATGCGCCTCCCGCCTACTGTTCACAACAACCCATAAGGCACATGCAAGACCGCCAACGATCCACGGGGTCCAGACCTCGCTACACTGGTACCAGTGTTCCGTCGCGGTTTCCACCGCTGAAACATGATGTGGGGCGACAACCGTTTATTCTCCAGCGTTGCCCTGTTCCACCGGGGCGACGGCAACTGAGGGTTTGTGATTCTCGAGTTTCGATGTTTGCAACGTGGCTTTGGCATCTCTGAGCTCGGCACGTATTTGATCTTCCTTGGCCTTCCGAGCCGCAGCCCCTGCCCGTCCTGCCGCTTGTTTTTTAGGATCCTTCCGTCGTGCTGTTTGCAGCTTCGCAGGCGTCGTCTCTGGTGTCAGAACTACAGGATCTGTCACTCTCTCCGGTGTAGACATCGTTAGCTATGGTAAGCGGACATACGTGTCCAAATTAGCAATGCTTCGCAGTGGTTAACGCCGCGGTGAGCGGTGCAAGGTACATGCCATACCTGTGGTATAGCTCGCACGTGGCTGTGCTTAACGCGTGGCTGACGAACGGATCAGCTTCGAGGTCGGCAACTATTCTCGGTTGATTTTCTGGTTGTATGGGTAGAAACATACTTGCTACTGCTGCGTAGAACTGAAGGGCTGCGGCCCCTAAGGTTGTTGTCATCGCGGCCCCGAGCTTCGCTTCATAGCGCGCGTAGAGCTTCTCGATAACATTGTCTGTCATATTGTCAACCTGATCGGTTGTGAGTTGTCGTCCTAGATATTGTTCAGTCTGCCCCCCTGCTGCTAGTGCTGCAAGTCGTTGACGCTTGTTGTCTTGACGGGCGCTCTCGTCTCCCGGCGTCTCGGCAGTCGGGACCGCTGTTTCCGTCTTCCCATCAATCGGCATCCATCAACTGATCAAGAAGTTCGTCGCAGTTCATTTTTCTGAGTGCTATCCGTACTCGCCTCTTAAGTCTAACATACTGCCACACGCACCACCCCAGTGTGGCGGAAATTATAATCTGGTTGATCAGCAGAATTGCTTCCCACATGCTAAGCTGTGAATAGCACTTTATAAGCAGCTGGTTGGTCCGTCTTTAACAGTAGCTTGCTGTGTTTTGTTCCTGCAAGCGTCTGCCGTACCGTGGCTCGCTCTTCATACGTGGGAATAACGTCATTCTCTCGAAGGCACTCTTCGAAGGAGTCACGATCTTTACAGTGACAGACCTCGGCCCAGCGTGTTTGCTCGCGGAGATCCTTCAAAACTGAGTTGTATTTCTGGGTCAACACCCAGACGCTTTGCAGCGCATGCCGTCCGCTGAAGGCCAGCTCTGACAGCATGTCCTTCTTTTTGGTCATAGCTGTCTTGGCCGAGCAGTCGTCAATCACGTACAGGGTGGTCTCACCCTGGAACATGGTGTAGAAGACCCGCAGCCAGGTATGTAACTTTTCACAGGGGTCTAGTATGTAGACCTCGGGATCCCTCCAGATCCAAGGGCGGCTCTGGTAAGTTGCGTTATGCGCAATCGTGGGGCAGAGGATCACTATGTGCCGAAAGATCCCGCGGTAGGGGCCCTCGAGCAAGTCCAGCATGAATACAGTTTTACCGCAACCAGTCTGACCGAATATGATGGCCGAGTGGGGGTCGCGGGGTAGCAGATCAGTAGAGCGCACTGACGAATCGACCATCTTCTATGTTGAGCTGTGCATCTGTAATGATGTACAGATACACGTTCAATGCGCCATCGGTGTCTGCTTCTTTAGCTATCTGGATTGTTACACCCTCGCTGGCATTCTCCACTCTGCGCCCATTACCATGGAGTTGGTCATCATCGCTGGTCCGCAAATCGAGCCACAATGCGTATTTCGAAGTTAGGAACTATGCTAGAGAGACGTCCGCGAGTTGTAGGTCTTTGGCGACCGCAGCAACCTCTGGGGCGCGCTTAGAGCCGCATGCAAACTGCTGTTTGGCTTCATCCCACTGCTGGTAGGCGCACATGCCTTGGCTGTACAGCTGGTTGGGGACACCCTCAATTGTCACCTCAACCTTGGTAATTTTGGGATTGTAGAAGCTTTCGGTTTCTCTAGCCCCGGCCTCCTCGAACAGCAGCAGGATTCCCTTCATCGAGCGGGCCGGGACGTTGATATTAATGTTCCACAGGGTGTCGTTTTTGTTTTTCGTTATTTTGCGATGACGAAGAACTCTGTCATAAAGGATTGCAAGCCGCCCGGTATACTGCTCTCTAATCCTTCGTGCGAGGTCGGGCAGCGTGACCATGTCGTACTCCAGTGAAATGTTTTCCATCGCATACGTCGAGTTCACGTCTGTAGCGATGAGAACACGGCTATAGTCGTTGAACGTTAGTTCGTATTCCAGGCGGTCTGCCAGTGCAGTGCGCTTTGATATAATGGCATGTGGCTCTCCAGCAGCTCAAAGTCGAGTGGGATGTGGTAGCGGTTACCGTATGTCGCAGAAATTGCGTTGTGCGCGGCAACGTTATCTGCCTTGTTACCAGCATCGATTCTAAGTCTGGTTACGTTCCGATTGTTGCTAGTGTCAATGCCCTGATAGACCGCATTTTCGCGTTCTTGTGCAGTCTTCCAGAGATCTTGGTAACAGTAATAGACATCGGAGTCGTCGATAGACATAATCTCATTACCACTGATTTTGATAGTCGTTTTCTTGACTATGGGCGGCCCAGGTTCTGGACGACGGTTCGATTTACGTCTGTCGACGTCAGTGAGATGGTGAAAGCGAGGCGAACGGTCCCTGGCACAATCACGTCGTTAGCTCCAAGGTTGGGGAAGCGGACCAAGAGCTGCTGGTTCTGGTCAATCGTCGAGGGGTTGTTCGTAATGACCACGCTCTGTCTTATGCCCTTTGCCCCGAGGGGCTCCCGCAGCCTGCGGTATGGATTAAGTTTGCGCCCGTATTGAGTTGAAGCCATTACTATATTGAACCCAAATGTGGTAGCCTTCAATACGATGGCAGACATTGATATGGATGATTTCGTACACGATGATGATGTAGAAGATGATGTAGAAGACACCTATGATACCGGTATGTTGCCTGGCGGGACGCAGGCGTACGAAAACGTCACTCCTGGGATGGCCATTGGGCCTCTTAGTCAGGAACTGCTCGGATCCGCCGTAGATACCTACTACGGCGGACTGGCAGAAAAAGGCATGGTCCCGTCGGTTGGCCGTAACTACTCCGTAAGTTTGAATTGAATCGGTACGGTAGATTGCACCTGAAATCCGCCTCTAACATCGAGATTGTCAATGCCCGCACCGGCGAGCCACTCTCATTAAATACCATTGCCGGGAAGCGGGGTGGCGGCCAAATCATCAGAGACGAGCTTGGATTCACGGATTGGGTGCGAGGTAAAAAAATTTATATCCGCCCGGGTAGTAGAGGCCCTCCATGCAGCTACCACTGAGCTAGGTGGAGCAGCAGCCAAAATAGAAACAGTTGAGCTCAACGAGATCCCGCAAGTCGCCACCGATGCTATTCGCACAGTGGAGACGACGTTCACCGATAATCAGATAGAAGACATACTCAGAACAATGGATGATCCGCCGTTAAACCTTCGTGAACTCCGCGGGCTTAATAAAACCATGCAGACGGTCCGGGGCGAGCTAACCAACAACCTCGCCAGACTAACGGAGCTCGATAAACATATAGCGCTAGAAAACAGAAAACTAGAAGAAGCTGAACCGGAAGATAGGGAGCGGATCACTGAGCGCCTGCGGGGGTTGCAGGATGAAAGAGCAGCCAGCTTGGAGGTGGCCTCTGCCAACCGGGAGGCGCTCCGTACACAAATCAATCGGATCCGCGAAACTATATCACGGGTCCTCCATGAGGACACCACGCTCGGCGAGCGTCTTCACACGTTATTCAGAGAACAGGGCGTCACCATCGTGAGCATCATGACAGCGATCGGGTTTAGTGTGAGTACGCTCGTATTGGCACTCACGGGCGGCGGTGCAGCTGGAGCCGCTATTGTCCCGGCCGCTACGGGAGGTATCAAAGCGTTGGTCGAATTCTTGCGAAGCTCGCGGGAAAAGCTTTAGCGGCGCTATCCGGTATTATCGGTGGCATTGCCTCCTGGCTCCTCACCTTCTTGAGCAAGACGGCGGGGTGGCTCTCAGAAAATATATGGGCACTGGTCGTTGCCGTCGGCGGGCTACTGTATGTTGCAGCCCGGCCTAGGGCAATAGCCAAATAATTTCCAGCCCTACGATGACGCCACCCACAATGAGCGCCCTTTTCTCATCTTCATGCTCATCAATCGTTCCCGTGGGAACCGCTGGTTCCGACTCGGCAATCTTTTTATGTAGCGGGCCGGCGGAGAAGCTCCCGTTGACATCGTCATTGCGACCTAAGGACAGGTTGGAGCTAGCTATCACGATTTCATTGTTGTATCCGACCAGATGACCGATTCGCAGCAACATGTCGCTCGGGGCCATGTAGAGACTGTGGCCGAAGACGAAATCTACCTGGCTCTTCGCATACTGAAGAACGTCTTGGTACCGCACGATTGCCGATGGGATGTCCACCGGGGAGTTTATGGCGTCCTCAACATTCGCTAGAAACTGCTTCTGGGCATCAAACGCCGTACCAATTCCTACGATGCGGGACCTCGTCTGCGACTGAGCCCCTAAGAGAGCCCACACATAGTTCCGGATTGAATCATTCAGGCGAGCAACACCGGCCTGGGTGAACCCGTTTGACTTATCTAGCACAAATGTGCTCCAGGCGTCATCAACGATGGGATCCTGCTTGATGAACTCAATGTGGACCTTTTCTGGCGGCAGCCGACTGCAAACAAGCAACCCACAGTGACTGTCTGCGGGGACCTCCGGGCCGAAGGTCATGTTTGCAAGGTCTAGTTTTCCGACGTCTCGGCTGACGATATCACCTGGCCCGGCCCACGCGAAACCGGTCACAGTGTATGTGACGTGGCTTTTGGTGTGCACGTTACCGAGTCCGCCGTTGCTAAGGTCATCTTTTTGTCGCCAGTCTGTCATCGGACTCACGTCAAACTCCGCGCAGATCCGCTCGTACGCCCGCCGGTCATACGTATTTGAGAAGGGATCGAAATTGTTATCTTGCGGTAACTCGGCTTGTAGTTCAGCTAAAATCCTCCTAATAGTATAATATATGTGAAATATAAAAACAGATTGCATCAGTGGTTCATTTTGGACGTGTACACTGTTTAGATGATCATTGAAAGAAACACCGCATCCGGATGTAGCGCACCAAACTGCGAAATTAAGCTGGTTCTGCCAGAATTGCATCGGTGAGGCATTCCAAGCCTGCACCGCGGCTAGCTCCTTGATAGGAGGTAGCCTGTATTGTTGCCAGATGTCGGCCAACTCGGTGTAGAAGACCTCGTTAGGACCGACCGTGATCATCAGGGTGGTTAGGTTCACAGCTGCAAGTTTACGCGGGTAGGCCGCTCCCGCCTTGTACGCAACCCCGGATTTGTAGCAAAACGCCTTATCCTTTCCCACGACATTTAAAGCGTTGGCCTTGCCTGTCATATCGCCAGAATATGTTTGTCACACTCACCAACGTTCAAAGTGGGGTACTGTTAAGTTAGGAGTTTGGAGATGCCGCTTATATACACCGCCGGTTTTATAAGTAACCGAAGGATTATAGCCGAAAGTTCTATTTAAAGTATTAGCCATATTTTATTATAACTATGTTTCAAACAATCACCGATGTTCAAAGGGGTGAGGCCACAAGCCTCCAACAATATATTGATAACCGCGGCGGGGATCTGCGTGTTGATCTCAGATCAATAACACTTACGGTCGGTTGGTATAATATGAATGACGGTGAGGGGTTCGGGTACATAAAGGACGGTACTGTGGTCGCGGTAAAGTTACCCCAGGGGTTATGGAGTTTCAGTTGCTTGCAAACATTTATCGACTCAGAATTTTCTGACATCGCTAGTATCGACATTTGTAAAGCCAATGGACCTGATTGTCAAGCGCGAAAAAATAACTATGAGTCCCGGTATGTGCGACATAATCGGTATCTTTAAAGTGTATGACGCCAATAAAGGTTGGCTCGGTCCCGGTTCGTATACCGGAGATAAACCCGTAAGCTTCGCCATTACTAAAACCCTCCAAGTGCACCTGAGGCAGCTGAACACGTCATATAACACGTGCGACGGGGCGCCGAGTACGCTCCTCAAAGTAATAGAGGCGGGAAATGCCTTCTTCGGGGAAACCGTTACTATAGAATATCCTCATCCCGAATGCAAACGTTTGGAACGCGGTTGCGTCGACGAATTGAATATTACTATCAGAGATGATAGCGGACGAGCATTAAACAATCGCGAGTTTCCGATTTCTATAGTACTTGAGATAAAATGAGTATATACGGACCCGGGTATCATAATACCTCTGTTAGTAATAAAACCCCTGTAAATAATCGTAGATTAGATAGAATTACTAACGAGTTAAATGGTATAATCGCTGTGTTAGCTAGACTCGGTAAACCTAAAAAAGACGTTATTACCGTATGGGCTGAGGAAAGAGGTCCTCTACGCGATGGAGCGTATGAGTGGTCATTCGGTAATAGTGGGAATAATAAACATTCTGGATATCATATGACAGTATCGGGTAGAATTTTACGTATGTCTCTATCCTCCGTAAAATCAAATAGTGGAAATGGTGTAAGTAGTATTAAAGTGAATATCGTAATTAATGGAGTTACGCAAAAAGAAGGTATTACAAAAATCAAGGACGTGAGGTCGGCGTACACAATCTTTACTAATCCAATAGAAGTAATGGCAGGGAGTGTTATAAATTTGATAACGAGTTCAGCTAAATCCGTAGATTCTGTTAGTGTTGTAGCGGTAATAGTCGAACTAGATCTGTAGTATGAAGGATAATCTCGAACCCTAACCAATAAAACGTTGACATGGCGTTGTATCCTAATGTAACCATAATAGAGGAAGTTATCGTGGACCCCTCGGTATTTAGAATGACCCGGATCATAGAGATTCAAACTTTATTACTAGCCGAGCGTGAATCTCGTACAAACACGTCTAAAAAATACAAACGATTAGCCAACATTGTTGAAGGAGCTAATACGATTTTCGCGACAGGCTCTATAATTAGTGGTGTTGGAAGCATTACTATAACAACGACAATCGTAGGAACACCGATAGCGGTCGGATTAGGCGTCGTAGCTGCTGCCAGCGGTCTTCTATGTATGGTAGGACGAAAGATAGTTCGGCATATGGAAACTAAAAGTAAAAAACACGACCGTATCGCGACCACCGCTAGAACTAAAAAGAACAGTATCGATGTTATAATAAGTGAGGCTATTCGAGATAACGTAATTTCAGACGCCGAATTTAAAATCGTTTGCGACGAATGGGATAGGTATCAGGTCTTGAAAGAAGACATTCGGACTAAGTGTAGAGCATCTCCTAATACTCTGTCAAATGATCGTATCGAAAAGTTAATCGCTGACGGTAGATCGGACGAAAGAAAAAAAGTACTCAGACAGCTAAGCGCGTAGTATGTCTGTGTATGTGGGGAGGCCCTCTTGTAGACAGCTAAGTGCGTAGTATGTCTGTGTATGTGGGGAGGCCCTCTTGTAGACAGCTAAGTGCGTAGTATGTCTGTGTATGTGGGGAGGCCCTCTTGAGCGCGAACAACCACCCAATTATACCCCGCGATTAATTCCGAGCGCTCCCGAATATTAAATATGCAATTATATTAATGCAAAAAAAAGTATCCTTAAGTGATCTTTCTACTATATAACAGGAAGGCACATAAGGATTTTTTTCTTTCTTAAATTTTATCGAATTTATCTGAACACGTTTTACAAAGTACTATTCCGTTAGGAATACCTTCTCCGCAACGTATACAAGGATGAGGAATCATATTACCATTACGACACATAGCAAGGTGAATCCTACAATAATTAATATAACAACTTTTACCACAAGGCTTGACTCTACCGATTCTCAACCACACACATTTGTTAATACCTTTCATCGTTACGCGGATATAACATTTATAAAAAAATAACTCCAATAGTAGAAACGCATATTTGATCATGATAACTATGTATACCTCGATAGTGGTTGTAAAATCGTTAATAAAGGTTGTCGACCCCGTGGTAGCCCTGACACATAATATCATAGCCCTGGGTCGGCGAGGGTTGTGGGCCGCCCCTTGGCTATCTAAAATATGACCTAAATTAAAAAGGCTCCCATTTACTTTGCTCATGAGTTGCATAATTTGGGCCACATAATTTGGGCCTAGGATTCCATTTATGTTGTTATTCACCCCACCCTGGGCTGGGATATAGAGCTGCATAGTTTTGTACAAGGCTCCCATTTATTTTGTTACTCACCCCCCCCCCCTGCTGCTGCTGCTTAAGTTGATAACCCAACACAGACTAATCGTCACGTTCGGTGAATTTGACCTTTCCAATTTGGGCTCGACAGTCGATGAATAAACAGAAACGTTTAGTAATTCAAAATACTGAGCGATGGCCTCAGTGACAGAGTGGTTAAAGTCGTTGACTTCCAATCACTTGCCTCTCCCACTGTAGGTTCGAATCCCATTGACACGTCGAATTATTTCCGGTGACGAGGCTGTCCAGCTGACTTGCATTAGGTTGGTGGTTCTACTCAGGTGCGTGTCGGTGCCTGTAATACTATTCGGAAGGTCACCATGGCTGGAGTCGCCGTATGACCTGTTGGTGCGACTTTAAACCTCAAAAACAAACATACTGAGCATATAGCAATACGACCTTGACTTGTCTCCAGAGTGCACGTGATTTAGAATGTCCCGATCGGTGTCTCCAGAGTGCACGTGATTTAGAATGTCCCGATCGGTGTCTCCAGAGTGCACGTGATTTAGAATGTCCCGATCGGTGTCTCCAGAGTGCACGTGATTTAGAATGTCACGATCAGTGTCTCCAGAGTGCATGTGTTTTAGAATGTCCCAATCAGTGTCTCCAGAGTGCACGTGTTTTAGAATGTCACGATCAGTGTCTCCAGAGTGCACGTGTTTTAGAATGTCACGATCAGTGTCTCCAGAGTACACGTGTTTTAGAATGTGCCAATCGGTGTCTCCAGAGTGCACGTGTTTTAGAATATCACGATCGGTGTCTCCAGAGTGCACGTGTTTTAGAATATCACGATCGGTGTCTCCAGAGTGCACGTGTTTTAGAATATCACGATCGGTGTCTCCAGAGTGCACGTGTTTTAGAATATCACGATCGGTGTCTCCAGAGTGCACGTGTTTTAGAATATCACGATCGGTGTCTCCAGAGTACACGTGTTTTAGAATGTCACGATCGGTGTCTCCAGAGTGCACGTGTTTTAGAATGTCCCGATCGGTGTCTCCAGAGTGCACGTGTTTTAGAATATCACGATCGGTGTCTCCAGAGTGCACGTGTTTTAGAATGTCACGATCGGTGTCTCCAGAGTGCATGTGTTTTAGAATGTCACGATCGGTGTCTCCAGAGTGCACGTGTTTTAGAATGTCACGATCGGTGTCTCCAGAGTGCACCTGTTTTAGAATGTCACGATCGGTGTCTCCAGAATGCACGTGTTTTAGAATGTCACGATTAGTGTCTCCAGAGTGCACGTGTTTTAGAATATTACGATCAGTGTCTCCAGAGTGGACGTGTTTTAGAATGGCACGATCAGTGTCTCCAGAGTGGACGTGTTTTAGAATGTCACGATCAGTGTCTCCAGAGTGCACGTGTTTTAGAATGTCACGATCAGTGTCTCCAGAGTGCACGTGTTTTAGAATGTCACAATCGGTGTCTCCAGAGTGCACGTGTTTTAGAATGTCCCGATCGGTGTCTCCAGAGTGCACGTGTTTTAGAATGTCCCGATCGGTGTCTCCAGAGTGCACGTGTTTTAGAATATCACGATCGGTGTCTCCAGAGTGCACGTGTTTTAGAATGTGCCAATCGGTGTCTCCAGAATGCACGTTTTTTAGAATGTCACGATCAATGTCTCCAGAGTGCACGTGTTTTAGAATGTCACGATCGGTGTCTCCAGAGTGCACGTGTTTTAGAATGTCACGATTAGTGTCTCCAGAGTGCACGTGTTTTAGAATGTTACGATCAGTGTCTCCAGAGTGGACGTGTTTTAGAATGGCACGATCAGTGTCTCCAGAGTGGACGTGTTTTAGAATGTCACGATCAGTGTCTCCAGAGTGCACGTGTTTTAGAATGTCACGATTAGTGTCTCCAGAGTGCACGTGTTTTAGAATGTCACGATCGGTGTCTCCAGAGTGCACGTGTTTTAGAATGTCCCGATCGGTGTCTCCAGAGTGCACGTGTTTTAGAATGTCCCGATCGGTGTCTCCAGAGTGCACGTGTTTTAGAATATCACGATCAGTGTCTCCAGAGTGCACGTGTTTTAGAATGTGCCAATCGGTGTCTCCAGAGTGCACGTGTTTTAGAATGTCACGATCAGTGTCTCCAGAGTGCACGTGTTTTAGAATGTCACGATAGGTGTCTCCAGAGTGCACGTGTTTTAGAATGTCACGATCGGTGTCTCCAGAGTGCACGTGTGTTAGAATGTCACGATCAGTGTCTCCAGAGTGCACGTGATTTAGAATGTCACGATCGGTGTCTCCAGAGTCCACGTGTGTTAGAATGTCACGATCAGTGTCTCCAGAGTGCACGTGTTTTAGAATGTCCCGATCAGTGTCTCCAGAGTGCACGTGTTTTAGAATGTCCCGATCAGTGTCTCCAGAGTGCACGTGCTTTAGAATGTCACGATTGGTGTCTCCAGAGTGCACGTGTGTTAGAATGTCACGATCAGTGTCTCCAGAGTGCACGTGTTTTAGAATGTCCCGATCAGTGTCTCCAGAGTGCACGTGTTTTAGAATGTCCCGATCGGTGTCTCCAGAGTTCACGTGTTTTAGAATGTCACGATCGGTGTCTCCAGAGTGCACATGTTTTAGAATATCACGATCGGTGTCTCCAGAGTGCACGTGTTTTAGAATGTGCCAATCGGTGTCTCCAGAGTGCACGTGTGTTAGAATGTCACGACCAGTGTCTCCAGAGTGCACGTGATTTAGAATGTCACGATCGGTGTCTCCAGAGTGCACGTGTTTTAGAATGTCACGATCAGTGTCTCCAGAGTACACGTGTTTTAGAATGTGCCAATCGGTGTCTCCAGAGTGCACGTGTTTTAGAATATCACGATCGGTGTCTCCAGAGTGCACGTGTTTTAGAATATCACGATCGGTGTCTCCAGAGTGCACGTGTTTTAGAATATCACGATCGGTGTCTCCAGAGTGCACGTGTTTTAGAATATCACGATCGGTGTCTCCAGAGTGCACGTGTTTTAGAATATCACGATCGGTGTCTCCAGAGTACACGTGTTTTAGAATGTCACGATCGGTGTCTCCAGAGTGCACGTGTTTTAGAATGTCCCGATCGGTGTCTCCAGAGTGCACGTGTTTAGAATATCACGATCGGTGTCTCCAGAGTGCACGTGTTTTAGAATGTCACGATCGGTGTCTCCAGAGTGCATGTGTTTTAGAATGTCACGATCGGTGTCTCCAGAGTGCACGTTTTTAGAATGTCACGATCGGTGTCTCCAGAGTGCACCTGTTTTAGAATGTCACGATCGGTGTCTCCAGAATGCACGTGTTTTAGAATGTCACGATTAGTGTCTCCAGAGTGCACGTGTTTTAGAATATTACGATCAGTGTCTCCAGAGTGGACGTGTTTTAGAATGGCACACACCCAAACAAACACGATCAGTGTCTCCAGAGTGCACGTGTTTTAGAATGTCACGATCAGTGTCTCCAGAGTGCACGTGTTTTAGAATGTCACAATCGGTGTCTCCAGAGTGCACGTGTTTTAGAATGTCCCGATCGGTGTCTCCAGAGTGCACGTGTTTTAGAATGTCCCGATCGGTGTCTCCAGAGTGCACGTGTTTTAGAATATCACGATCGGTGTCTCCAGAGTGCACGTGTTTTAGAATGTGCCAATCGGTGTCTCCAGAATGCACGTTTTTTAGAATGTCACGATCAATGTCTCCAGAGTGCACGTGTTTTAGAATGTCACGATCGGTGTCTCCAGAGTGCACGTGTTTTAGAATGTCACGATTAGTGTCTCCAGAGTGCACGTGTTAGAATGTTACGATCAGTGTCTCCAGAGTGGACGTGTTTTAGAATGGCACGATCAGTGTCTCCAGAGTGGACGTGTTTTAGAATGTCACGATCAGTGTCTCCAGAGTGCATTTTAGAATGTCCCGATCAGTGTCTCCAGAGTGCACGTGTTTTAGAATGTCCCGATCAGTGTCTCCAGAGTGCACATGCTTTAGAATGTCACGATTGGTGTCTCCAGAGTGCACGTGTGTTAGAATGTCACGATCAGTGTCTCCAGAGTGCACGTGTTTTAGAATGTCCCGATCAGTGTCTCCAGAGTGCACGTGTTTTAGAATGTCCCGATCGGTGTCTCCAGAGTTCACGTGTTTTAGAATGTCACGATCGGTGTCTCCAGAGTGCACATGTTTTAGAATATCACGATCGGTGTCTCCAGAGTGCACGTGTTTTAGAATGTGCCAATCGGTGTCTCCAGAGTGCACGTGTGTTAGAATGTCACGACCAGTGTCTCCAGAGTGCACGTGATTTAGAATGTCACGATCGGTGTCTCCAGAGTGCACGTGTGTTAGAATGTCACGATCAGTGTCTCCAGAGTGCACGTGTTTTAGAATGTCCCGATCAGTGTCTCCAGAGTGCACGTGTTTTAGAATGTCCCGATCAGTGTCTCCAGAGTGCACGTGTTTTAGAATGTCACGATCAGTGTCTCCAGAGTGCACGTGTTTTAGAATGTCCCGATCAGTGTCTCCAGAGTGCACGTGTTTTAGAATGTCCCGATCGGTGTCTCCAGAGTGCACGTGTTTTAGAATGTCCCAATCGGTGCACATGTGTGACCAGGACATGACGAATGTGTCCCGGGCATACATGTTTAGAACGTTACATTGTCTGTACATGCGATATAACCAGGACATGTCGAATGTGTCCCGGGCATACATGTTTAGAACGTTACATTCTCTGTACATGCGATATGACCAGGACATGTCGAATGTGTCCCGGGCATACATGTTTAGAACGTTACATTCTCTGTACATGCGATATGACCAGGACATGTCGAATGTGTCCCGGGCATACATGTTTAGAACGCTACATTCTCTGTACATGCGATATAACCAGGACATGTCGAATGTGTCCCAGGCATACATGTTTAGAACGTTACATTCTCTGTACGTGTTATTTGACCGAGACATGACGAATGTGACCAAAGTACCATTGTTTACAACATCCGGCCTGGTGTTCCTGTGATGTAATGACATTTCCGGATGTGCTCGCAAGAAAAGGAAATATAACGTCAACCTTATAGTCTCTCATAACTCAATTAAAGAGTGGCTTTGTATTTAATTTGATAATACATGTATAATAACATGTGTATAATATTTATGCTGTATCATTTACTGACTCCGTCTCCTTGGTGGAGAAGTTACGGTCGCTGACTTGCATACCACTGTAACCTATCATCACTGATGGTCACGGGTTCGAGCCCCGCTCAGGCCGTGTCTCATTTATATGAAAAAGTTGGCAGTTTCTTACAGAGGTTTGTGCACCCAAGTACTGGTTAACCGCTGGAGCCTGCCCAGGAAAGGTGTTGTTAGGTAAACTGCCCGCCAGCGATATAGCCCAAAATGGTGCTGATGCAGGAATAAAACCCGAAATATAATAATATAATATAAATATAACATAATATCATTTACTGTACAATGACGAGACTTTAATAAATTATCTGTCTGTCTGTGCTGAAAGAAAATAGTCGTGTTGACAAATAGTACCGCGGAGAAGCTGCTACTAGTGTTTCAGAAAAATGTATTTATAAACAGTTCAAAAATGACATCAAACAAATGTATTTTGTATTAGATTTTTATTCATATATCTTGTATCATCAAAATAAAAATATTGACAATTATGTAAATAAAAACGATATTTGTCCTCACATTAGTTACATACAAAATCTAACTCCCGAGAAAAAGCCATGAACAAGCCATGGGAAACCCCTTGAGTCATGGATTCCTGTCAGTCCCAAATGAACAAGCCATGGGAGACCCCTTGAGTCATGGATTCCCGTCAGTCCCAAATGAACAAGCCATGGGAGACCCCTTGAGTCATGGATTCCCATCAGTCCCAAATGAACAAGTCATGGGAAACCCCTTGAGTCATGGATTCCCGTCAGTCCCAAATGAACAAGCCATGAGAAACCCCCTGAGTCATGGATTCCCATCAGTCCCAAATGAACAAGCCATGGGAAAACCCTTGAGTCATGGATTCCCGTCAGTCCCAAATGAACAAGCCATGGGAAAACCCTTGAGTCATGGATTCCCGTCAGTCCCTGAACAAGCCATGAGAAACCCCCTGAGTCATGGATTCCTGTCAGTCCCTGAACAAGCCATGAGAAACCCCCTGAATCATGGGTTCCCGTCAGTCCCTGAACAAGCCATGAGAAACCCCCTGAGTCATGGATTCCCGTCAGTCCCTGAACAAGCCATGAGAAACCCCCTGAGTCATGGATTCCCGTCAGTCCCTGAACAAGCCATGGGAAACCCCCTGAGTCATGGATTCCCGTCAGTCCCTGAACAAGCCATGGGAAACCCCCTGAGTCATGGATTCCCGTCATTCCTAAATCATAACATTCACCCGGGATCCAAATGCTAAAATACCTGTACTCTGAAACGACATAATAGATAAATAAATTAAGAATAATACAGGTGTACTTTTCCCTAGTTTAAATGCATAATATTTTGTAATATTCAAGTGTTTAATTCGCTATTGCATTTCCTTCTACAAACATATATGCCATGTTTGTATCTATTTTCATGTTTTGTTTATTCGTCTATTTCCCCATTTCATATGTAGCTGACACGAACATTCACATTCGCAGTGATTGGCAATATTTCGTTGATATTCAAGAGAGATACTAGTTACCGACCCTTTTCCTTCCAAAAAACCATGTTTTCAAATCAAAAGAGATGCAAATACCGATAGTGAGGCTCTAAAATCTGTAGCATTATCTGCACATTTCTATTTTCCACCATAGTTGTTTATATTGAACAGAATATGACAAAATAAACAATAATGTTACTTCGTATTTATCAAATAGGCTAACCAAACAGTAAACTGTAAAGCTTACATTTTTCAGCAGATAAATTACATACATGTGCAGTGCAGTAGATATGGTATCCATTGTTTACATTTTACATAATATTTCAAGCTTTATTTTGTTTATTATGTATTTGTAATAAGGTTTATCATGCTTAGAACGAGGAACATTGATGTCACTTTATACAATGCTGACAGCATCACACAGAATATTAATTGCATCACTTACTGGGCCTCCGAACAATAAACAATTTGGCCATGCAGACAAATGTGTGTTTTTTCCCACATATCTAGAATTCCACAGAAGATAAAACTAAAGTAAACAATCAAATTTAGTTTGTTCAATTCGCTTGTCTTGAAAGACTTTTGGTGAGTGTCAATTGCAACATGCACTGGAATAATCTAGAACAATCGTGCAACATTATATCAAGCATTTGCGAGGGTGGATGGGATGGTGATGGGTGGATGTGTCCTCCATGTCCAAAGGGTTGCCAACCAGTACAGTAAGACATCATTTGGGATTTAATAATTGTAAGATGAGAACATTAAGAACTGTGTTTTACGATTATTTATCGTCGCTACCGGTTGCCCATATGAGCGACGCCTCCTGAAGAGATTAGTCATTTTAGAGTTTTGGAGGATAGTGCAATGATACAGACAGAGACCCATTCCAGAATCTCCTCTGGTTCCTTTACGTGCACAGTGTAAAGCACCGACACGATACCTCGGTTTAACGTCCCATCTGAAAGACTGTTAATTTTATTAGGGTCAGACGGGGGATCGAACCTGCGATCCCTGGATTACCAGTCCAGTGTGTTACCATTGGACAACAGATCCGTCTTTAAGAACAGAATATTCGATATCATGTCATGCCAAGGATACAATGACAAAAAACATAGTAAACCTAATAAAAGACCCATCCTTCTATAGGGGAGTTTTCAGAAGCAGAAACTGACATGCTTAAATGATAGTACGGTGTTTTATAAAGGAAACACTAAATTGAGTGATCACTTCCATCGGCAGTTGCTAGGCAACCTGTATTAAATACTACTCACTTTATAAAGGAGTGACCATTACATTCCCTTGGAATGGGCAGATCGAATGGGAACTACCCTCAAATCAAGTTTTTGAAGAACTTCAACTAAAATGTTTGTACTGAAAACATCATCAATGTAAGAAGCAACATGCATTTGGGAAAAAACTGAACAGAATAATTTTCAGTTTCAATGTCTCTAAAAATAATACCAAGTCTAAGGTACTAAATTACAGGCGCTCTAGATGATACAAATAAACAGAATTGTATGTATGTATGTATGTATGTATGTACCATTAATGTCAAACCCCTTGCGGGGACGTAGACATGTTTTCCTGGGCAAGCTTAGCCGACCTAAGTGGTTAACCAGTACTAAGCAATGTGTGTGAGGTGCCTTGCTCAATGACACTACATACGTGGCCTGACTGAGTATCGAACCCGGACCGTTCTATTCCAAATCCGACACTCTACCATTGGACCACAGACGCCACACGAACACGGAATTAATTTCCCTAGGCCAACCTTAACAATTGTTTGTTTAGCATGACGCGATCCAGTAAAGTTGAGAAGGGTAGGTAGGTCGAAAAAAGTGTTTAATTAGTTTGTGGTTATGCACATCAAATATTACCAGAAAATAAACAGTGGTAATTAAACTTATTACTTAGTAATTACTAACCAGTTTCTCCAGCAACTAGCGGGACACGTTATAAAATTAGTTGGGTATGAGCTGGGTCGGTCAGGTATGAGCTGGGTCGGTCAGGTATGAGCTGGGTCGGTCAGGTATGAGCTGGGTCGGTCAGGTATGAGCTGGGTCGGTCAGGTTTGAGCTGGGTCGGTCAGGTATGAGCTGGGTCGGTCAGGTATGAGCTGGGTCGGTCAGGTTTGAGCCAAACAAACAATTTTTTATAGATGGCCTTATCAAAATTATACCCAAAATTATACAGGAAGACATAAAACAAGGACAAAAAAGGAAATATCACAGTATTAAACACACCTCTATCTCCAACAATATGTGTACACCTATCTCCAACAATATGTGTACACCTATCTCCAACAATGTGTGTACACCTCTATCTCCAACAATGTGTGCACACCTCTATCTCCAACAATGTTTGTACACCTCTATCTCCAACAATGTTTGTACACCTCTATCTCCAACAATGTTTGTACACCTCTATCTCCAACAATGTTTGTACACCTATCTCCAACAATATGTGTACACCTATCTCCAACAATGTGTGTACACCTCTATCTCCAACAATGTGTGTACACCTCTATCTCCAACAATGTGTGTACACCTCTATCTCCAACAATGTTTGTACACCTCTATCTCCAACAATGTTTGTACACCTCTAACTCCAACAATGTTTGTACACCTCTATCTCCAACAATGTTTGTACACCTCTATCTCCAACACTGTTTGTACACCTCTATCTCCAACAATGTTTGTACACCTATCTCCAACAATATGTGTACACCTCTATCTCCAACAATGTTTGTACACCTCTATCTCCAACAATGTTTGTACACCTCTATCTCCAACAATGTTTGTACACCTATCTCCAACAATGTGTGTACACCTATCTCCAACAATATGTATACACCTCTATCTCCAACAATGTTTGTACACCTCTATCTCCAACAATGTTTGTACACCTCTATCTCCAACAATGTTTGTACACCTCTATCTCCAACAATGTTTGTACACCTCTATCTCCAACAATGTTTGTACACCTCTATCTCCAACAATGTTTGTACACCTATCTCCAACAATGTTTGTACACCTATCTCCAACAATGTTTGTACACCTCTATCTCCAACAATGTTTGTACACCTAACTCCAACAATATGTGTACACCTATCTCCAACAATGTTTGTACACCTATCTCCAACAATATGTGTACACCTATCTCCAACAATATTTGTACACCTCTCTCCAACAATGTTTGTTGTTTGTATACCTATCTCCAACAATGTTTGTTGTTTGTATACCTCTCTCCACCAATGTTTGTTGTTTGTATACCTATCTCCACCAATGTTTGTTGTTTGTATACCTATCTCCACCAATGTTTGTTGTTTGTATACCTATCTCCAACAATGTTTGTTGTTTGTATACCTATCTCCAACAATGTTTGTTGTTTGTATACCTATCTCCAACAATGTTTGTTGTTTGTATACCTATCTCCAACAATGTTTGTTGTTTGTATACCTAACTCCACCAATGTTTGTTGTTTGTATACCTATCTCCACCAATGTTTGTTGTTTGTACACCTATCTCCAACAATGTTTGTACACCTCTATCTCCAACAATGTTTGTACACCTCTATCTCCAACAATGTTTGTACACCTCTATCTCCAACAATGTTTGTACACCTCTATCTCCAACAATATGTGTATACCTATCTCCAACAATGTTTGTTGTTTGTTATGTTATGTTATATTTCGGGTTTTACGCCTGCATCAGCAACATTTTGGGCTATATCGCCGGCGGGCAGTTTACCTAACAACGCCTTTCCTGGGCAGGCTCCAGCGGTTAACCAGTATTTGGGTGCACCAACCTCCGTAAGAAACTGCCAACTTTTTCATATAAATGAGACACGGCCTGAGCGGGGCTCGAACCCGTGAACATCAGTGATGATAGGTTACAGTGGTATACAAGTCAGCGACCTTAACCACTCGACCACGGAGGCGGACTTGTTGTTTGTATACCTATCTCCAACAATGTTTGTTGTTTGTACACCTATCTCCACCAATGTTTGTTGTTTGTATACCTATCTCCAACAATGTTTGTTGTTTGTATACCTATCTCCAACAATGTTTGTTGTTTGTATACCTATCTCCACCAATGTTTGTTGTTTGTATACCTATCTCCACCAATGTTTGTTGTTTGTATACCTATCTCCACCAATGTTTGTTGTTTGTATACCTATATGGCAACAACCATATGGAGGGTTCGGGTGTACGGATTGTTGCAGTTTACAAAAATTCCGGTTTATGGAGGGTTCGGTTCGGGTGTACGGATTGTTGCAGTCTACAGAAGTAGGAGGGTTCGGGTGTTACGGAAGATTGCAGCTTACAGAAGTAGGAGGGTTCGGGTGTTACGGAAGATTGCAGCTTACAGAAGTAGGAGGGTTCGGGTGTTACGGAAGATTGCAGCTTACAGACATTCCGGTAGATGAAGGAATTTGGTTATGGAGGGTTCGGGTGTTCCAGCTAACAAATGGTCCAATCATGAATGATTCTCTTTTAATAATTATATTTTAATAACTCAGTTATTTGACTGTTGCATTAAGGTGATACATTCTGGATGTGTGTGTGATCATCTTCAGATCTTGTCTATAAATAGATCCAAAATATGCTAAACACGCACTTGATATTTGATCATCTTCAGATCTTGTCTATATATAGATCCAAAATATGCTAAACACGCACTTGATATTTGATCATCTTCAGATCTTGTCTATATATAGATCCAAAATGTGCTAAACACGCACTTGATATTTGGCCATTTTCAGGTCTTGTATAACTCTGTCGGCATCCAGCTCTCTGAAGTATGTATCATCATCGTCACGCACTAGGTGCTCTTGCAGCAGTCGGATCTCAGACTCCATTTTCTTTCGTAGATCTTTCTTCATCGACGATAAAGTCTGTAATTGTGAAATCGCAAGAGTGAATTAACTATAAGAACATATTAATACATACGTTTTATTCTAGAGTGGAAAAAGGGGCAGGGTGGGTCAGACAAAGGGGGTAGGTGCGGGAGGGGGAATTTGGGGTTTAAGAACATTTTGCTTACTTACCGTAATCATCGGCAGCTAATTAAGCTTAATCAAAGAGGCGGAACATATTGGGCAAAGGGGATGGACAAGTTAGAGTTTATAATGGTTTGCCCGCATGAATGAAAATGGTGGACATAAATGGCGGGACTATTTAGGGGCAGGGTGGGGGGCACCTGTCATTCTGCTCTAGAAAAATCCCTAGTACAATCCCCTACTGTTTATACAGCTTCATTTTGTACACATGTGTATATAATGGAATAAATCACAATCAAATATACCAAGTACATGAACCGATACAAACAAACCATTAACAGATACATACACAATTTGGGCATTATATAAAGTTTTGACATTATACATATACCCATATAATTACTTGCTAGGCTTGGCACTGACCATTCCTGTGAAGGTTAGCGGAAATCAGGCCAGGTGATTAGAAGATCTTGTACAGACATAGTGTTATCTAAAAATCATAAAAGGGCCATAACTGTGTGAATAAGTAACAGAGCGGACTACACAGATGGTATCCACAGCTAGGCTTGGCATTGATCATTCCTGTGAAGTTTTGTGAAATTCCGATACAGGGTTTAAAAGATATTGTCTGGACAATCTTTTGTGACATATGTATGGACATACATACCAACAATCAAGGTCCATGAGCTAAAACATGTGTCCAGGTCCTGTTTGAGGGCTCAAACAGCTCCTAACCCTAATGAGCTTTTCAACAGTTTTCAACTAAAACGTTCGCCATTAACCCATTTCATTCTGGATATATTTAAAGGCTTTTGCAAACAACATAGATCCAGATCAGCCGCAGCGTGATGCTGCATGCTGATCAGGATCTATGTTGTTTGCTACATAGCCAAGTGTCTTAGCAAGATCATCTGAATGGCAAACAGCTTAGAGCCTGATCAGACGGCACATTGGGTGGTTAATCTGGCTCTATGTTCTTTGCAAATACTGTTTGAACGGTATCCGAAATGAAATGGGTTAACAAAGAAAATTTCACTAGCGCCACTTTCAATGTCCATTCAGTGAAATATCTAGAGGATACTTGTTTGCTTCAGTGTATGCTCGAATTATACTTCACTAAATGAACATTGAAAGCACCATCATGAGAGATAATAATAAAGTTCTATGTCCATGAAGGAAATATAATTCAGTGTCTTATAAGTTTCTGAAAACTTGTTTTCCAATCCAAACCATTCACAATTTATGTAATTTGTAACATTATTTGTGTTATACATGTAAATTTATTGGAATAAATACTGTTTAAACCAATCAGTGTCTTACAAAAACATTGCTTACATGATAATCAGCTGCTAAGTTCATGAAACTACAATAAAACTAGTATGTGTGTACATTCTACATGTATATTATCAATCTATGAGGTCACAACCAGTATATATTTACCAACTCGGTCAAGATGTGTAACGTTCAAATACCGACCATTTGCACAACTTTCATCAAGTTGGGCATGGCTGTTGAAGAATTCAGCGATTGGGCAGGATTTGTAGTGTTAATAGCTTGCTGGGCAGGATTTGTAGTGTTGATAGCTTGCTGGGCAGGATTTGTAGTGCTTATAGCTTGCTGTGCAGGATTTGTAGTGTTGATAGCTTGCTATGCAGGATTTGTAGTGTTGATAGCTTGCTGTGCAGGATTTGTAGTGTTGACAGCTTGCTGGGCAGGATTTGTAGTGTTGATAGCTTGCTGTGCAGGATTTGTAGTGTTGACAGCTTGCTGTGCAGGATTTGTAGTGTTGACAGCTTGCTGTGCAGGATTTGTAGTGTTGACAGCTTGCTGTGCAGGATTTGTAGTGTTGATAGCTTGCTGTGCAGGATTTGTAGTGTTAATAGCTTGCTGTGCAGGATTTGTAGTATTAATAGCTTGCTGTGCAGGATTTGTAGTGTTAATAGCTTGCTGTGCAGGATTTGTAGTGTTGACAGCTTGCTGTGCAGGATTTGTAGTGTTGATAGCTTGCTGTGCAGGATGTGTTGTGTTGATAGCTTGCTGTGCAGGATTTGTAGTGTTGACAGCTTGCTGTGCAGGATTTGTAGTGTTGATAGCTTGCTGTGCAGGATTTGTAGTGTTAATAGCTTGCTGTGCAGGATTTGTTGTGTTGATAGCTTGCTGTGCAGGATTTGTAGTGTTGATAGCTTGCTGTGCAGGATTTGTTGTGTTGATAGCTTGCTGTGCAGGATTTGTAGTGTTGATAGCTTGCTGTGCAGGATTTGTAGTGTTGATAGCTTGCTGTGCAGGATTTGTAGTGTTGATAGCTTGCTGTGCAGGATTTGTAGTGTTGATAGCTTGCTGTGCAGGATTTGTAGTGTTGACAGCTTGCTGTGCAGGATTTGTAGTGTTGATAGCTTGCTGTGCAGGATGTGTTGTGTTGATAGCTTGCTGTGCAGGATTTGTAGTGTTGACAGCTTGCTGTGCAGGATTTGTAGTGTTGATAGCTTGCTGTGCAGGATTTGTAGTGTTAATAGCTTGCTGTGCAGGATTTGTTGTGTTGATAGCTTGCTGTGCAGGATTTGTAGTGTTGATAGCTTGCTGTGCAGGATTTGTTGTGTTGATAGCTTGCTGTGCAGGATTTGTAGTGTTGATAGCTTGCTGTGCAGGATTTGTAGTGTTGATAGCTTGCTGTGCAGGATTTGTAGTGTTGATAGCTTGCTGGGCAGGATTTGTAGTGTTGATAGCTTGCTGGGCAGGATTTGTATTGTTGATAGCTTGCTGGGCAGGATTTGTAGTATTGATAGCTTGCTGTGCAGGATTTGTAGTGTTGATAGCTTGCTGTGCAGGATTTGTAGTGTTGATAGCTTGATGTGCAGGATTTGTAGTGTTGATAGCTTGATGTGCAGGATGTGTTGTGTTGATAGCTTGCTATGCAGCATTTGTAGTGTTGATAGCTTGATGTGCAGGATTTGTAGTGTTGACAGCTTGCTGTGCAGGATTTGTAGTGTTAATAGCTTGCTATGCAGGAATTGTAGTGTTGATAGCTTGCTGGGCAGGATTTGTAGTGTTGATTGCTTGCTGTGCAGGATTTGTAGTGTTTATAGCTTGTTGTGCAGGATTTGTAGTGTTGATAGCTTGCTGGGCAGGATTTGTAGTGTTGCTGTGCAGGATTTGTAGTGTTTATAGCTTGCTGTGCAGGATTTGTAGTGTTGCTGTGCAGGATTTGTAGTGTTGACAGCTTGCTGTGCAGGATTTGTAGTGTTAATAGCTTGCTGGGCAGGATTTGTAGTGTTTATAGCTTGCTGTGCAGGATTTGTAGTGTTGCTGTGCAGGATTTGTAGTGTTGACAGCTTGTTGTGCAGGATTTGTAGTGTTAATAGCTTGCTGGGCAGGATTTGTAGTGTTTATAGCTTGCTGTGCAGGATTTGTAGTGTTAATAGCTTGCTGGACAGGATTTGTAGTGTTAATAGCTTGCTGGGCAGGATTTGTAGTGTGTATAGCTTGCTGGGCAGGATTTGTAGTGCTGATAGCTTGCTGTGCAGGATTTGTAGTGTTGATAGCTTGCTGTGCAGGATTTGTAGTGTTAATAGCTTGCTGGACAGGATTTGTAGTGTTAATAGCTTGCTGGGCAGGATTTGTAGTGTGTATAGCTTGCTGGGCAGGATTTGTAGTGCTGATAGCTTGCTGTGCAAGATTTGTAATGTTGATAGCTTGCTGTGCAGGATTTGTAGTGTTTATAGCTTGCTGTGCAGGATTTGTAGTGTTGATAGCTTGCTGGGCAGGATTTATAGTGTTGATAGCTTGCTGGGCAGGATTTGTAGTGTTGATAGCTTGCTGTGCAGGATTTGTAGTGTTGATAGCTTGCTGTGCAGGATTTATAGTGTTGATAGCTTGCTGGGCAGGATTTGTAGTGTTGATAGCTTGCTGTGCAGGATTTGTAGTGCAAGATTTGTAGTGTTGATAGCTTGCTGTGCAAGATTTGTAGTGTTGATAGCTTGCTGTGCAGGATTTGTAGTGTTGATAGCTTGCTGGGCAGGATTTGTAGTGTTGATAGCTTGCTGG
This sequence comes from Archivesica marissinica, assembly GCA_014843695.1. Taxonomy (NCBI): domain Eukaryota; kingdom Metazoa; phylum Mollusca; class Bivalvia; order Venerida; family Vesicomyidae; genus Archivesica; species Archivesica marissinica. Next base: position 56,983,219 of record CM026392.1, read on the forward strand.
GCAGGATTGGTAGTGTTGATAGCTTGCTGTGCAGGATTTGTAGTGTTTATAGCTTGCTGTGCAGGATTTATAGTGTTGATAGCTTGCTGTGCAGGATTTGTAGTATTGATAGCTTGCTGGGCAGGATTTGTAGTGTTGATAGCTTGTTGTGCAGGATTTGTAGTGCAGGATTTGTAGTGTTGATAGCTTGCTGTGCAGGATTTGTAGTGCAAGATTTGTAGTGTTGATAGCTTGCTGTGCAGGATTTGTAGTGTTTATAGCTTGCTGTGCAGGATTTATAGTGTTGATAGCTTGCTGGGCAGGATTTATAGTGGTGATAGCTTGCTGTGCAGGATTTGTAGTGTTGATAGCTTGCTGTGCAAGATTTGTAGTGTTGATAGCTTGCTGTGCAGGATTCATAGTGTTGATAGCTTGCTGTGCAGGATTTGTAGTGTTGATAGCTTGCTGTGCAGGATTTGTAGTGTTGATAGCTTGCTGTGCAGGATTTGTAGTGTTGATAGCTTGCTGTGCAGGATTTGTTGTGTTGATAGCTTGCTGTGCAGGATTTGTTGTGTTGATAGCTTGCTGTGCAGGATTTGTAGTGTTGATAGCTTGCTGTGCAGGATTTGTTGTGTTGATAGCTTGCTGTGCAGGATGTGTAGTGTTTATAGCTTGCTGTGCAGGATTTGTAGTGTTTATAGCCTGCTGTGCAGGATTTGTAGTATTGATAGCTTGCTGTGCAGGATTTGTAGTGTTGATAGCTTGCTGTGAAGGATTTGTAGTGTTGATAGCTTGCTGTGAAGGATTTGTAATGTTGATAGCTTGCTGTGCAGGATTTGTAGTGTTGATAGCTTGCTGTGCAGGATTAGTAGTGTTTATAGCTTGCTGTGCAGGATTTGTATTGTTGACAGCTTGCTGTGCAGGATTTCTAGTGTTTATAGCTTGCTGTGCAGGATGTGTTGTGTTGATAGCTTGCTGTGCAGGATGTGTAGTGTTGATAGCTTGCTGGGCAGGATTTGTAGTGTTGATAGCTTGCTGGGCAGGATTTGTATTGTTGATAGCTTGCTGGGCAGGATTTGTAGTGTTGATAGCTTGCTATGCAGAATTTGTAGTGTTGATAGCTTGCTGTGCAGGATTTGTAGTGTTGACAGCTTGCTGTGCAGGATTTGTAGTGTTAATAGCTTGCTGGGCAGGATTTGTAGTGTTGATAGCTTGCTATGCAGGATTTGTAGTGTTTATAGCTGGGTGATGGTTTTCAGTGCAGCATGATTTTCGACGCCATGTTGTTTGTTTATTATATGATAGGGTGTATGAATATGTATACAGTGCCCATTTACATAGTTATTACAGTGAAATACGAAAAAAATAAAATGGCAATATTAACCGTCTGCAGCGCAAATAATGTTATAATACATTTTATTTCACAGATAAATTTCTATATTTCACTGGAAAGCATCAAATAAAATGTGAGGATACACAGAAAGAAAGATATATCCTGTCTGTTCCAGGTTGCACAGGGTGACGATATCCTGTCTGGTCCAGGTTGCACAGGGTGACGATATCCTGTCTGTTCCAGGTTGCACAGGGTGACGATATCCTGTCTGGTCCAGGTTGCACAGGGTGACGATATCCTGTCTGGTCCAGGTTGCACAGGGTGACGATATCCTGTCTGTTCCAGGTTGCTCAGGGTGACGATATCCTGTCTGGTCCAGGTTGCACAGGGTGACGATATCCTGTCTGGTCCAGGTTGCACAGGGTGACGATATCCTGTCTGTTCCAGGTTGCACAGGGTGACGATATCCTGTCTGGTCCAGGTTGCACAGGGTGACGATATCCTGTCTGGTCCAGGTTGCACAGGGTGACGATATCCTGTCTGTTCCAGGTTGCTCAGGGTGACGATATCCTGTCTGGTCCAGGTTGCACAGGGTGACGATATCCTGTCTGTTCCAGGTTGCACAGGGTGACGATATCCTGTCTGGTCCAGGTTGCACAGGGTGACGATATCCTGTCTGTTCCAGGTTGCACAGGGTGACGACTGCGCTACATTGTAATCATAAGTAACAAGTGTGATATAATGATCAAACCTTTTGTTGAGCTTTCTCCCGCACATCTAGTTCTTTTTTCTCCTTGGAAATGTTTTCTGCCAACATTTGAAACTGGTCACGGTAACTGAGATACTGGTTAAGGAATAGTGCAGTCTTGCCAATAAAACAGATGGATGAGGAAGTGAATACATCAACAAGGTCACCGCCCCAAGGGTGTGTTGTCACGAGCGATTGATTGTACAAGTGTTGGCTATGGGAAACAGGGCCACCGCCCCAAGGATGTGTTGTCACGTGCGATTGATTGTACAAGTGTTGGCTTAGGGAAACAGGGCCACCGCCCCAAGGGTGTGTTGTCACGAGCGATTGATTGTACAAGTGTTGGTTTAGGGAAACAGGGCCACCGCCCCAAGGGGTGTTGTCACGAGCGATTGATTGTACAAGTGTTGGCTATGGGAAACAGGGCCACCGCCCCAAGGATGTGTTGTCACGTGCGATTGATTGTACAAGTGTGGCTTAGGGAAACAGGGCCACCGCCCCAAGGGTGTGTTGTCACGAGCGATTGATTGTACAAGTGTTGGTTTAGGGAAACAGGGCCACCGCCCCAAGGGTGTGTTGTCACGAGCGATTGATTGTACAAGTGTTGGCTATGGGAAACAGGGCCACCACCCCAAGGATGTGTTGTCACGTGCGATTGATTGTACAAGTGTTGGCTTAGGGAAACAGGGCCACCGCCCCAAGGGTGTGTTGTCACGTGCGATTGATTGTACAAGTGTTGGCTTAGGGAAACAGGGCCACCGCCCCAAGGGTGTGTTGTCACGTGCGATTGATTGTACAAGTGTTGGCTTAGGGAAACAGGGCCACCGCCCCAAGGGTGTGTTGTCACGTGCGATTGATTGTACAAGTGTTGGCTTAGGGAAACAGGGCCACCACCCCAAGGATGTGTTGTCACGTGCGATTGATTGTACAAGTGTTGGCTTAGGGAAACAGGGCCACCGCCCCAAGGGTGTGTTGTCACGTGCGATTGATTGTACAAGTGTTGGCTTAGGGAAACAGGGCCACCGCCCCAAGGGTGTGTTGTCACGTGCGATTGATTGTACAAGTGTTGGCTTAGGGAAACAGGGCCACCGCCCCAAGGGTGTGTTGTCACGTGCGATTGATTGTACAAGTGTTGGCTTAGGGAAACAGGGCCACCGCCCCAAGGGTGTCTCGTTGCACCATTGACTATTTATGTGTTGGTTCAGCTAAAAAGAAAACGTATTTATTCTTTCGAACGAATTGCCAAACTGTTTTAGAGAAATTATTTATTGTGGGGGGATTTACACATAAATAATTTCTGAAATTGTACTATATTTAGCCAGATTTCAAGTTCAAGGTGACTGGTAAGGTGGAGACTTACTGTGTGCATGAATAATTTCTGAAATTGTACTATAAATAGCCAGATTTCAAGTTCAAGGTGACTGGTAGAGTGGAGACTTACTGTGTGCATAAAGAATTTGTCGTCGGATATATATGCAAAGTTTCAAAGCAATAGCGTTGATGATTTCTGAGAGATGATAATGATTCAGCAATTTTTGGAAGCATAAATAATTTCTGAAATTGGACTCTTTTTAACCAAAATTCAATTTCACGGTCAACATTGGGGTGGAATTTGTTACAGTGGCAGTGAACTATCCCTAGATACAGTATGCAAGTTATCAAAGTACATGTATTACATTTGAATATTATATGCAAATAATTAATTGTTGATGTCACCAGAAAAGTGACTTCTTTAGTCTCACTCTACACATCTGTGGGAGAGGTAAATACATTGTTTAACAGTTCTCCTCTATGTCACTCTACACTAATGTGGTGGAGGTAAATACATTGTTTATCAGTGCTCCTCTATGTCACTCTACACTAATGTGGTGGAGGCAAATACATTGTTTAACAGTGCTCCTCTATGTCACTTTACACTAATGTGGTGGAGGTAAATACATTGTTTATCAGTGCTCCTCTATGTCACTTTACACTAATGTGGGAGAGGTAAATACATTGTTTAACAGTGCTCCTCTATGTCACTTTACACTAATGTGGTGGATGCAAATACATTGTTTATCAGTGCTCCTCTATGTCACTTTACACTAATGTGGTGGAGGCAAATACATTGTTTAACAGTGCTCCTCTATGTCACTTTACACTAATGTGGTGGAGGCAAATACATTGTTTAACAGTGCTCCTCTATGTCACTTTACACTAATGTGGGAGAGGTAAATACATTGTTTAACAGTGCTCCTCTATGTCACTCTACACTAATGTGGTGGAGGCAAATACATTGTTTAACAGTTCTCCTCTATGACACTCTACACTAATGTGGGAGAGGTAAATACATTGTTTAACAGTGCTCCTCTATGCTGACCTACTGACCTAGCTTCTGACATCAACATGACCCCATTTCAAATGATTTGTTTAGATCTGATCACAGTCAGTACAATTCTAATTCTTCTCCTCTTACTAAAGCTCACCTGACTGTATGAGTGAGGTAAATATGACCAGATGAGTGAGGAAATCTGACTGTATGAGTGAGGCAAGCCTGACAGTATGAGTGAAGCAAGCCTGACAGTATGAGTGAGGTAAACCTGGAAGTATGAGTAAGGCAAGCCTGGCAGTATGAGTGTGGTAAACCTGACAGTATGAGTGAGGCAAGCCTGGCAGTATGAGTGAAGCAAGCCTGACAGTATGAGTGAGGTAAACCTGGAAGTATGAGTAAGGCAAGCCTGGCAGTATGAGTGAGGCAAGCCTGACAGTATGAGTGAGGTAAACCTGGAAGTATGAGTAAGGCAAGCCTGGCAGTATGAGTGAGGCAAGCCTGACAGTATGAGTGAGGTAAACCTGCCAGTATGAGTGAGGAAAAACTGACAGTATTAGTGAGGTAAGTATGAGTGAGGCAAGCCTGACAGTATGAGTGAGGCAAGCCTGACAGTATGAGTAAGGTAAGCCTGGCAGTATGAGTGAGGTAAACATGGCAGTATGCGTGAGGTAAGCCTGGCAGTATGAGTGAGGCAAGCCTGACAGTATGAGTGAGACAAGCCTGACAGTATGAGTGAGGCAAGCCTGACAGTATGAGTGAGGCAAGCCTGACAGTATGATTGAGGCAAGCCTGACTGTATGAGTGAGGCAAGCCTGACAGTATGAGTGAGGAAAACATGCCAGTATGAGTGAGGCAAGCCTGACAGTATGATTGAGGAAAGCCTGACAGTATGAGTGAGGCAAGCCTGACAGTATGTGCGAGGCAAGCTTGACAGTATGAATGAGGCAAGCCTGACAGTATGAGTCAAGCAAGCCTGACAGTATGAGTGAGGCAATCCTGACAGTATGAGTGAGGTAAGCCTGACAGTATGAGTGAGGCAAGCCTGACAGTATGAGTGAGGCAAGTATGATTGAGGCAAGCCTGACAGTATGAGTGAGGAAAGCATGCCAGTATGATTGAGGTAAGCCTGGCAGTATGAGTGAGGCAAGCATGCCAGTATGATTGAGGCAAGCCTGACAGTATGAGTGAGGCAAGCCTGACAGTATGTGCGAGGCAAGCTTGACAGTATGAATGAGGCAAGCCTGACAGTATGAGTCAAGCAAGCCTGGCAGTATGAGTGAGGCAAGCCTGACAGTAAGAGTGTGGCAAGCCTGACGGTATGAGTGAGGTAAACCTGGCAGTATGAGTGAGGCAATCCTGACTGTATGAGTGAGGCAAGCCTGACAGTATGAGTGAGGCAAGCCTGACAGTATGAGTGAGGAAAGCCTGACAGTATGTGCGAGGCAAGCTTGACAGTATGAATGAGGCAAGCCTGACAGTATGAGTCAAGCAAGCCTGGCAGTATGAGTGAGGCAAGCCTGACAGTAAGAGTGCGGCAAGCCTGACAGTATGAGTGAGGCAAGCCTGACAGTATGTGTGAGGCAAGCCTGACAGTATGTGTGAGGCAAGCCTGACAGTATGAGTGAGGCAAGCCTGACAGTATGAGTGAGGCAAGCCTGGCATTATGAGTGAGGTAAACCTGGCAGTATGAGAGAGGCAATCCTGACTGTATGAGTGAGGCAAGCCTGGCAGTATGAGTGAGGTAAACCTGGCAGTATGAGTGAGGCAATCCTGACTGTATGAGTGAGGCAAGCCTGACAGTATGAGTGAGGCAAGCCTGACAGTATGAGTGAGGAAAGCCTGGCAGTATGAGTGATGACAGCCTGGCAGTATGAGTGTCGTAAACCTGCCAGTATGAGTGAGGAAAACCTGGCAGTATGAGTGAGGTATGCCTAACAATATGAGTGAGGCAAGCCTGACTGTATGAGTGAGGTAAACCTGACAGTATGAGTGAGGTATGCCTGACAGTATGAGTGAGGTAAGCCTGGCATTATGAGTGAGGCAAGCCTGGCAGTATGAGTGAGGTAAGCCTGGCAGTATGAGTGAGGTAAGCCTGACAGTATGAGTGAGGCAAGCCTGACAGTATGAGTGAGGTAAACCTGGCAGTATGAGTGAGGTAAGACTGACAGTATGAGTGAGGCAAGCCTGACAGTATGAGTGAGGTAAGCCTGGCAGTATGAGTGAGGCAAGCCTGACAGTATGAGTGAGGTAAGCCTGGCAGTATGAGTGAGGCAAGCCTGACAGTATGAGTGAGGTAAGCCTGGCAGTATGAGTGAGGCAAGCCTGACAGTATGAGTGGGTAAACCTGCCAGTATGAGTGAGGCAAGCCTGACTGTATGAGTGAGGACAGCCTGACAGTATGAGTGAGGTAAACCTGCCAGTATGAGTGAGGCAAGCCTGACAGTATGAGTGAGGTAAGCCTGGCAGTATGAGTGAGGTAAACCTGGCAGTATGAGTGAGTTAAACCTGCCAGTATGAGTGAGGCAAGCCAGACATTATGAGTGAGGTAAGCCTGGCAGTATGAGTGAGGCAAGCCTGACAGTATGAGTGAGGTAAGCCTGGCAGTATGAGTGAGGCAAGCCTGACAGTATGAGTGAGGTAAGCCTGGCAGTATGAGTGAGGCAAGCCTGACAGTATGAGTGGGGTAAACCTGGCAGTATGAGTGAGGTAAGCCTGGCAATATGAGTGAGGTAAATCTGGCAGTATGAGTGAGGTATACCTGACAGTATGAGTGAGGCAAGCCTGACAGTAATAGTGAGGTAAGCCTGGCATTATGAGTGAGGCAAACCTGACAGTATTAGTGAGGTAATTATGAGTGAGGTATGCCTGGCAGTATGAGTGAGGCAAGCCTGACAGTATGAGTGAGGTAAACCTGGCAGTATGAGTGAGGCAAGCCTGACAGTATGAGTGAGGTAAACCTGGCAGTATGAGTGAGGTATGCCTAACAGTATGAGTGAGGCAAGCCTGACAGTATGAGTGAGGTAAACCTGGCAGTATGAGTGAGGCAAGCCTGACAGTATGAGTGAGGTAAACCTGACAGTATGAGTGAGGTATGCCTGACAGTATGAGTGAGGTAAATCTGACAGTATGAGTGAGGTAAGCCTGGCAGTATGAGTGAGGTAAACCTGACAGTATGAGAGAGGTATGCCTGACAGTATGAGTGAGGTAAGCCTGGCATTATGAGTGAGGCAAGCCTGGCAGTATGAGTGAGGTAAGCCTGGCAGTATGAGTGAGGAAAGCCTGACAGTATGAGTGAGGAAGCCTGACAGTATGAGTGAGGTAAACCTGGCAGTATGAGTGAGGTAAACCTGCCAGTATGAGTGAGGCAAGACTGACAGTATGAGTGAGGCAAGCCTGACAGTATGAGTGAGGTAAGCCTGGAAAGTATGAGTGAGGCAAGCCTGACAGTATGAGTGAGGTAAGCCTGGCAGTATGAGTGAGGCAAGCCTGACAGTATGAGTGAGGTAAAACTGGCAGTATGAGTGAGGTAAGCCTGGCAGTATGAATGCGGCAAGCCTGACAGTATGAGTGGGGTAAACCTGCCAGTATGAGTGAGGCAAGCCTGACAGTATGAGTGAGGCAAGCCTGACTGTATGAGTGAGGACAGCCTGACAGTATGAGTGAGGTAAACCTGCCAGTATGAGTGAGGCAAGCCTGACAGTATGAGTGCGGTAAGCCTGGCAGTATGAGTGAGGTAAACCTGGCAGTATGAGTGAGTTAAACCTGCCAGTATGAGTGAGGCAAGCCTGCCAGTATGAGTGAGGCAAGCCTGGCAGTATGAATGAGGCAAGCCTGACAGTATGAGTGAGGTAAGCCTGGCAGTATGAGTGAGGCAAGCCTGACAGTATGAGTGAGGTAAGCCTGGCAGTATGAGTGAGGCAAGCCTGACAGTATGAGTGGGGTAAACCTGGCAGTATGAGTGAGGTAAGCCTGGCAGTATGAGTGAGGTAAACATGGCAGTATGAGTGAGGTATACCTGACAGTATGAGTGAGGCAAGCCTGACAGTAATAGTGAGGTAAGCCTGGCATTATGAGTGAGGCAAACCTGACAGTATGAGTGAGGTAAGCCTGGCAGTATGAGTGAGGCAAACCTGACAGTATTAGTGAGGTAAGTATGAGTGAGGTATGCCTGGCAGTATGAGTGAGGCAAGCCTGACAGTATGAGTGAGGTAAACCTGGCAGTATGAGTGAGGCAAGCCTGACAGTATGAGTGAGGTAAACCTGACAGTATGAGTGAGGAAAGCCTGACAGTATGAGTGAGGCAAGCCTGACAGTATGAGTGAGGTAAGCCTGGCAGTATGAGTGGGGTAAACCTGGCAGTATGAGTGAGGTAAGCCTGGCAGTATGAGTGAGGTAAACCTGGCAGTATGAGTGAGGTATACCTGACAGTATGAGTGAGGCAAGCCTGACAGTAATAGTGAGGTAAGCCTGGCATTATGAGTGAGGAAAACCTGACAGTATGAGTGAGGTAAGCCTGGCAGTATGAGTGAGGTAAGCCTGGCAGTATGAGTGAGGTAAGCCTGGCAGTATGAGTGAGGTAAGCCTGGCAGTATGAGTGAGGTAAGCCTGGCAGTATGAGTGAGGTAAGCCTGGCAGTATGAGTGAGGTAAGCCTGGCAGTATGAGTGAGGTAAGCCTGCCAGTATGAGTGAGGAAAAACTGACAGTATTAGTGAGGTAAGTATGAGTGAGGCAAGCCTGACAGTATGAGTGAGGCAAGCCTGACAGTATGAGTAAGGTAAGCCTGGCAGTATGAGTGAGGTAAACATGGCAGTATGCGTGAGGTAAGCCTGGCAGTATGAGTGAGGCAAGCCTGACAGTATGAGTGAGACAAGCCTGACAGTATGAGTGAGGCAAGCCTGACAGTATGAGTGAGGCAAGCCTGACAGTATGATTGAGGCAAGCCTGACTGTATGAGTGAGGCAAGCCTGACAGTATGAGTGAGGAAAACATGCCAGTATGAGTGAGGCAAGCCTGACAGTATGATTGAGGAAAGCCTGACAGTATGAGTGAGGCAAGCCTGACAGTATGTGCGAGGCAAGCTTGACAGTATGAATGAGGCAAGCCTGACAGTATGAGTCAAGCAAGCCTGACAGTATGAGTGAAGTATGCCTGGCAGTATGAGTGAGGTAAGCCTGGCAGTATGAGTGAGGTAAACCTGGCAGTATGAGTGAGGCAAGCCTGGCAGTATGAGTGAGGCAAGCCTGGCAGTATGAGTGAGGAAAACCTGGCAGTATGAGTGAGAACAGCCTGGCAGTATGAGTTAGGTATGCCTGACAGTATGAGTGAGGTAAACCTGACAGTATGAGTGAGGAAAACATGGCAGTATGAGTGAGGCAAGCCTGACAGTATGAGTGAGGTAAACCTGACAGTATGAGTGAGGTATGCCTGACAGTATGAGTGAGGTAAACCTGACAGTATGAGTGAGGTAAGCCTGGCAGTATGAGTGAGGTAAACCTGCCAGTATGAGTGAGGTAAACCTGGCAGTATGAGTGAGGTAAACCTACCAGTATGAGTGAGGCAAGCCTGACAGTATGAGTGAGGCAAGCCTGACAGTATGAGTGAGGTAAGCCTGGCAGTATGAGTGAGGAAAGCCTGACAGTATGAGTGAGGCAAGCCTGACAGTATGAGTGAGGTAAGCCTGGCATTATGAGTGAGGCAAACCTGACAGTATTAGTGAGGTAAGTATGAGTGAGGAAAGCCTGACTGTATGAGTGAGGAAAGCCTGACAGTATGAGTGAGGTAAACCTGGCAGTATGAGTTAGGTATGCCTGACAGTATGAGTGAGGAAAGCCTGACAGTATGAGTGAGGGAAACCTGACAGTATGAGTGAGGCAAGCCTGACTGTATGAGTGAGGCAAGCCTGACTGTATGAGTGAGGTAAACCTGCCAGTATGAGTGAGGCAAGCCTGACAGTATGAGTGAGGAAAGCCTGACTGTATGAGTGAGGAAAGCCTGACAGTATGAGTGAGGTAAACCTGCCAGTATGAGTGAGGCAAGCCTGACAGTATGAGTGAGGCAAGCCTGGCAGTATGAGTGAGGCAAGCCTGACAGTATGAGTGAGGCAAGCCTGACAGTATGAGTGAGGAAAGCCTGACTGTATGAGTGAGGAAAGCCTGACAGTATGAGTGAGGTAAACCTGCCAGTATGAGTGAGGCAAGCCTGACAGTATGAGTGAGGCAATCCTAGCAGTATGAGTGAGTGAAACCTGGCAGTATGAGTGAGGTAAGCCTGGCAGTATGAGTGAGGTAAACCTGGCAGTATGAGTGAGGTAAGCCTGACAGTATGAGTGAGGTAATCCTAGCAGTATGAGTGAGTGAAACCTGGCAGTATGAGTGAGGTATGCCTGACAGTATGAGTGAGGTAAGCCTGGCAGTATGAGTGAGGCAAGCCTGACAGTATGAGTGAGGTAAACCTGCCAGTATGAGTGAGGCAAGCCTGACAGTATGAGTGAGGCAAGCATGACTGTATGAGTGAGGTAAACCTGCCAGTATGAGTGAGGAAAGCCTGACAGTATGAGTGAGGTAAGCCTGGCAGTATGAGTGAGGAAAGCCTGACAGTATGAGTGAGGTAAACCTGCCAGTATGAGTTAGGTATGCCTGACAGTATGAGTGAGGTAAGCCTGACAGTATGAGTGAGGAAATCCTGGCAGTATGAGTGAGGAAAGCCTGGCAGTATGAGTGAGGTATGCCTAACAGTATGAGTGAGGTAAACCTGACAGTATGAGTGAGTGAAACCTGGCAGTATGAGTGAGGTATGCCTGACAGTATGAGTGAGGTAAACCTGCCAGTATGAGTGAGGTACGACTGGCAGTATGAGTGAGGCAAGCCTGACAGTATGAGTGAGGCAAGTCTGACTGTATGAGTGAGGCAAGCCTGACAGTATGAGTGAGGCAAGCCTGACAGTATGAGTGAGGTAAACCTGGCAGTATGAGTGAGGTAAGCCTGGCAGTATGAGTGAGGTAAACCTGACAGTATGAGTGAGGCAAGCCTGACAGTAATAGTGAGGTAAGCCTGGCATTATGAGTGAGGAAAACCTGACAGTATTAGTGAGGTAAGTATGAGTGAGGTAAGCCTGACAGTATGAGTGAGACAAGCCTGACAGTATGAGTGAGGAAAGCCTGACAGTATGAGTGAGACAAGCCTGACAGTATGAGTGAGATAAACCTGCCAGTATGAGTGAGGCAAGCCTGACAGTATGAGTGAGGCAAGCATGACTGTATGAGTGAGGTAAACCTGCCAGTATGAGTGAGGAAAGCCTGACAGTATGAGTGAGGTAAGCCTGGCAGTATGAGTGAGGAAAGCCTGACAGTATGAGTGAGGTAAACCTGCCAGTATGAGTAAGGTATGCCTGACAGTATGAGTGAGGTAAGCCTGACAGTATGAGTGAGGAAATCCTGGCAGTATGAGTGAGGAAAGCCTGGCAGTATGAGTGAGGTATGCCTAACAGTATGAGTGAGGTAAACCTGACAGTATGAGTGAGTGAAACCTGGCAGTATGAGTGAGGTATGCCTGACAGTATGAGTGAGGTAAACCTGCCAGTATGAGTGAGGTAAGACTGGCAGTATGAGTGAGGCAAGCCTGACAGTATGAGTGAGGCAAGTCTGACTGTATGAGTGAGGCAAGCCTGACAGTATGAGTGAGGCAAGCCTGACAGTATGAGTGAGGTAAACCTGGCAGTATGAGTGAGGTAAGCCTGGCAGTATGAGTGAGGTAAACCTGGCAGTATGAGTGAGGTAAACCTGACAGTATGAGTGAGGTAAGCCTGACAGTAATAGTGAGGTAAGCCTGGCATTATGAGTGAGGAAAACCTGACAGTATTAGTGAGGTAAGTATGAGTGAGGTATGCCTGGCAGTATGAGTGAGGCAAGCCTGACAGTATGAGTGAGGCAAGCCTGACAGTATGAGTGAGGTAAGCTTGGCAGTATGAGTGAGGTAAACCTGCCAGTATGAGTGAGGTAAGCCTGACAGTATGAGTGAGGAAAGCCTGACAGTATGAGTGGAGGAAAGCCTGACAGTATGAGTGAGGCAAGCCTGACAGTATGAGTGAGGTAAACCTGGCAGTATGAGTGAGGCAAGCCTGACAGTATGAGTGAGGCAATCCTGACTGTATGAGAGAGGCAAGCCTGACAGTATGAATGAGGACCGCCTGACAGTATGAGTGTGGTAAACCTGCCAGTATGAGTGAGGCAAGCCTGACAGTATGAGTGAGGAAAGCCTGACTGTATGAGTGAGGTCAGCCTGACAGTATGAGTGAATTAAACCTGTCAGTATGAGTGAGGCAAGCCTGACAGTATGAGTGAGGTAAGCCTGACAGTATGAGTGAGGAAATCCTGGCAGTATGAGTGAGGCAAGCCTGGCAGTATGAGTGAGGCAAGCCTGGCAGTATGAGTGAGGCAAGCCTGGCAGTATGAGTGAGGAAAACCTGGCAGTATGAGTGAGGACAGCCTGGCAGTATGAGTTAGGTATGCCTGACAGTATGAGTGAGGTAAACCTGACAGTATGAGTGAGGAAAACATGGCAGTATGAGTGAGGCAAGCTTGACAGTATGAATGAGGCAAGCCTGGCAGTATGAGTGAGGAAAGCCTGGCAGTATGAGTGAGGAAAACCTGGCAGTATGAGTGAGGACAGCCTGGCAGTATGAGTTAGGTATGCCTGACAGTATGAGTGAGGTAAACCTGACAGTATGAGTGAGGAAAACATGGCAGTATGAGTGAGGCAAGCTTGACAGTATGAATGAGGCAAGCCTGGCAGTATGAGTGAGGCAAGCCTGACAGTATGAGTGAGGTAAACCTGGCAGTATGAGTGAGGTAAGCCTGGCAGTATGAGTGAGGTAAACCTGGCAGTATGAGTGAGGTAAACCTGACAGTATGAGTGAGGCAAGCCTGACAGTAATAGTGAGGTAAGCCTGGCATTATGAGTGAGGAAAACCTGACAGTATTAGTGAGGTAAGTATGAGTGAGGTATGCCTGGCAGTATGAGTGACGCAAGCCTGACAGTATGAGTGAGGTAAGCATGACAGTATGAGTGAGGTAAGCCTGGCAGTATGAGTGAGGTAAACCTACAAGTATGAGTGAGGTAAGCCTGACAGTATGAGTGAGGCAAGCCTGACAGTATGAGTGAGGAAAGCCTGACAGTATGAGTGAGGCAAGCCTGACAGTATGAGTGGAGGAAAGCCTGACAGTATGAGTGAGGCAAGCCTGACAGTATGAGTGAGGCAAGCCTGACAGTATGAGTGAGGCAAGCCTGACAGTATGAGTGAGGCAAGCCTGACAGTATGAGTGAGGCAATCCTGACTGTATGAGAGAGGCAAGCCTGACAGTATGAATGAGGACAGCCTGACAGTATGAGTGTGGTAAACCTGCCAGTATGAGTGAGGCAAGCCTGACTGTATGAGTGAGGTCAGCCTGACAGTATGAGTGAGTTAAACCTGCCAGTATGAGTGAGGCAAGCCTGACAGTATGAGTGAGGTAAGCCTGACAGTATGAGTGAGGCAATCCTGGCAGTATGAGTGAGGTAAGCCTGGCAGTATGAGTGAGGCAAGCCTGGCAGTATGAGTGAGGCAAGCCTGGCAGTATGAGTGAGGAAAACCTGGCAGTATGAGTGAGGACAGCCTGGCAGTATGAGTTAGGTATGCCTGACAGTATGAGTGAGGTAAACCTGACAGTATGAGTGAGGAAAACATGGCAGTATGAGTGAGGCAAGCCTGACAGTATGAATGAGGCAAGCCTGGCAGTATGAGTGAGGCAAGCCTGACAGTATGAGTGAGGCAAGCCTGACTGTATGAGTGAGGTCAGCCTGACAGTATGAGTGAGTTAAACCTGCCAGTATGAGTGAGGCAAGCCTGACAGTATGAGTGAGGCAATCCTGACAGTATGAGTGAGGCAAGCCTGGCAGTATGAGTGAGGCAAGCCTGGCAGTATGAGTGAGGCAAGCCTGGCAGTATGAGTGAGGAAAACCTGGCAGTATGAGTGAGGACAGCCTGGCAGTATGAGTTAGGTATGCCTGACAGTATGAGTGAGGTAAACCTGACAGTATGAGTGAGGAAAACATGGCAGTATGAGTGAGGCAAGCCTGACAGTATGAATGAGGAAAACCTGGCAGTATGAGTGAGGCAAGCCTGACAGTATGAGTGAGGTAAACCTGACAGTATGAGTGAGGCAAGCCTGACAGTATGGTGAGGTAAACCTGACAGTATGAGTGAGGTATGCCTGACAGTATGAGTGAGGTAAACCTACCAGTATGAGTGAGGAAATCCTGACAGTATGAGTGAGGCAAGCCTGACAGTATGAGTGAGGTAAGCCTGGCAGTATGAGTGAGGAAAGCCTGACAGTATGAGTGAGGCAAGCCTGACAGTATGAGTGAGGTAAGTATGAGTGAGGTATGCCTGACAGTATGAGTGAGGTAAGCCTGACAGTATGGGTGAGGCAAGCCTGACAGTATGAGTGAGGTAAACCTGACAGTATGAGTGAGGTATGCCTGACAGTATGAGTGAGGTAAACCTGACAGTATGAGTGAGGTATGCCTGACAGTATGAGTGAGGTAAACCTACTAGTGTGAGTGAGGCAAGCCTGACAGTATGAGTGAGGCAAGCCTGACAGTATGAGTGAGGTAAGCCTGGCATTATGAGTGAGGAAAGCCTGACAGTATGAGTGAGGCAAGCCTGACAGTATGAGTGAGGTAAGCCTGGCATTATGAGTGAGGCAAACCTGACAGTATTAGTGAGGTAAGTATGAGTGAGGTATGCCTGGCAGTATGAGTGAGGCAAGCCTGACAGTATGAGTGAGGTAAACCTGGCAGTATGAGTTAGGTATGCCTGGCAGTATGAGTGAGGCAAGCCTGACAGTATGAGTGAGGTAAACCTGCCAGTATGAGTGAGGTAAGCCTGACAGTATGAGTGAGACAAGCCTGACAGTATGAGTGAGGAAAGCCTGACAGTATGAGTGAGACAAGCCTGACAGTATGAGTGAGGAAAGCCTGACAGTATGAGTGAGGAAAGCCTGACAGTATGAGTGAGGCAAACCTGACAGTATGAGTGAGGCAAGCCTGACTGTATGAGTGAGGCAAGCCTGACTGTATGAGTGAGGACAGCCTGACAGAATGAGTGAGGTAAACCTGCCAGTATGAGTGAGGCAAGCCTGACAGTATGAGTGAGGTAAACCTGGCAGTATGAGTGAGGTAAATCGGGCAGTATGAGTGAGGTAAGCCTGGCAGTATGAGTGAGGTAAACCTGACAGTATGAGTGAGGTAAACCTGCCAGTATGAGTGAGGTAAGCCTGACAGTATGAGACAAGCCTGACAGTATGAGTGAGGAAAGCCTGACAGTATGAGTGAGGAAAGCCTGACAGTATGAGTGAGGCAAACCTGACAGTATGAGTGAGGCAAGCCTGACTGTATGAGTGAGGAAAGCCTGACAGTATGAGTGAGGAAAGCCTGACAGTATGAGTGAGGCAAACCTGACAGTATGAGTGAGGCAAGCCTGACTGTATGAGTGAGGCAAGCCTGACTGTATTGTATGAGTGAGGACAGCCTGACAGTATGAGTGAGGTAAACCTGCCAGTATGAGTGAGGTAAGCCTGACAGTATGAGTGAGGTAAACCTGGCAGTATGAGTGAGGTAAACATGGCAGTATGAGTGAGGCAAGCCTGACAGTATGAGTGAGGTAAACCTGCCAGTATGAGTGAGGTAAACCTGGCAGTATGAGTGAGGTAAACCTGACAGTATGAGTGAGGCAAGCCTGACAGTAATAGTGAGGTAAGCCTGGTATTATGAGTGAGGAAAACCTGACAGTATTAGTGAGGTAAACCTGGCAGTATGAGTGAGGTAAACCTGACAGTATGAGTGGAGGAAAGCCTGACAGTATGAGTGAGGCAAGCCTGACAGTATGAGTGAGGCAAGCCTGACAGTATGAGTGAGGTAAGCCTGACAATATGAGTGAGGTAAACCTGCCAGTATGAGTGAGGTAAGCCTGACAGTATGAGTGAGGTAAGCCTGACAGTATGAGTGAGGAAAGCCTGACAGTATGAGTGAGGCAAGCCTGACAGTATGAGTGAGGAAATCCTGACTGTATGAGAGAGGCAAGCCTGACTGTATGAATGAGGACAGCCTGACAGTATGAGTGAGGTAAACCTGCCAGTATGAGTGAGGCAAGCCTGACAGTATGAGTGAGGCAAGCCTGGCAGTATGAGTGAGGTAAGCCTGACAGTATGAGTGAGGCAAGCCTGACAGTATGAGTGAGGCAAGCCTGACCGTATGAGTGAGGAAATCCTGACTGTATGAGAGAGGCAAGCCTGACTGTATGAATGAGGACAGCCTGACAGTATGAGTGAGGTAAACCTGCCAGTATGAGTGAGGCAAGCCTGACAGTATGAGTGAGGCAAGCCTGGCAGTATGAGTGAGGTAAGCCTGACAGTATGAGTGAGGCAAGCCTTGCAGTATGAGTGAGGCAAACCTGACAGTATGAGTGAGGCAATCCTGGCAGTATGAGTGAGGTAATCATGACAGTATGAGTGAGGCAAGCCTGGCAGTATGAGTGAGGCAAGCCTGACAGTATGAGTGAGTTAAACCTGCCAGTATGAGTGAGGCAAGCCTGACAGTATGAGTGAGGTAAGCCTGACAGTATGAGTGAGGAAATCCTGGCAGTATGAGTGAGGCAAGCCTGACAGTATGAGTGAGGAAAGCCTTGCAGTATGAGTGAGGAAAGCCTGGCAGTATGAGTGAGGTATGCCTGACAGTATGAGTGAGGAAAGCCTGACAGTATGAGTGAGGCAAGCCTGACAGTATGAGTGAGGCAAGCCTGACAGTATGAGTGAGGCAAGCCTGACAGTATGAGTGAGGCAAGCCTGACAGTATGAGTGAGGTAAGCCTGCCAGTATGAGTGAGGACAGCCTGCCAGTATGAGTGAGGCAAGCTACGGTAGATGATGTGAAGGATACTAGTTCTCCATGGACTCTATCTCATTCCTCTGTGTTTTAGCCTGGCTATCTCTCTGCTCCTTGGCATACTTTCTCAATTCTCCAATTCTTTCCTTTTGAATCTCTAATCCATCTGTAAACAGCTTCTTAAATACCTGTGTAGACAATATTAGGAATAAATAAAACACAATGTCTTCTTCGAAAAGAATAAATATAATACAATGTGTTACGCGAGTGCAAAAAATAGATGAAGTCTTACTTTCTACATCACAAGTACCTTACCACATTGTGCAAAGTCTTACTTTCTACATCACTTCCAAGTACCTTACCACATTGTGCAAAGTCTTACTTTCTACATCACAAGTACCTTACCACATTGTGCAAAGTCTTACTTTCTACATCACAAGTACCTTACCACATTGTGCAAAGTCTTACTTTCTACATCACAAGTACCTTACCACATTGTGCAAAGTCTTACTTTCTACATCACAAGTAACTTACCACATTGTGCAAAGTCTTACTTTCTACATCACTTCCAAGTACCTTACCACATTGTGCAAAGTCTTACTTTCTACATCACTTCCAAGTACCTTACCACATTGTGCAAAGTCTTACTTTCTACATCACTTCCAAGTAACTTACCACATTGTGCAAAGTCTTACTTTCTACATCACTTCCAAGTAACTTACCACATTGTGCAAAGTCTTACTTTCTACATCACTTCCAAGTAACTTACCACATTGTGCAAAGTCTTACTTTCTACATCACTTCCAAGTAACTTACCACATTGTGCAAAGTCTTACTTTCTACATCACAAGTACCTTACCACATTGTCCAAAGTCTTACTTTCTACATCACTTCCAAGTACCTTACCACATTGTGCAAAGTCTGAATAGAGTACCAGACAAACAAACACAATGTTTTTTTAACACAATCCTTGCTCCCTTGGTCAGTTTACTGCATACATGCGGCCATCTCTGACACATGACCATCTCTGACAGGTGACCATCTCTGACACGTGACCATCTCTGACACATGACCATCTCTGACACGTGACCATCTCTGACACGTGACCATCTCTGACACGTGACCATCTCTGACACGTGACCATCTCTGACACATGACCATCTCTGCCACATGACCATCTCTGACATGTGACCATCTCTGACACGTGACCATCTCTGACACGTGACCATCTCTGACATGTGACCATCTCTGACACGTGACCATCTCTGACACGTGACCATCTCTGACACGTGACCATCTCTGACATGTGACCATCTCTGACACGTGACCATCTCTGACACGTGACCATCTCTGCCACGTGACCATCTCTGACACGTGACCATCTCTGCCGCGTGACCATCTCTGCCACATGACCATCTCTGACACGTGACCATCTCTGACACGTGACCATCTCTGACACATGATCATCTCTGACACGTGACCATCTCTGACACGTGACCATCTCTGACACGTGACCATCTCTGACACGTGACCATCTCTGACACATGACCATCTCTGACACATGACCATCTCTGACACATGACCATCTCTGACACGTGACCATCTCTGACACGTGACCATCTCTGACACACGTGACCATCTCTGACACGTGACCATCTCTGACACGTGACCATCTCTGACACACGTGACCATCTCTGACACGTGACTATCTCTGACACACTTGTTTTTCTACTCTTGTTTCATTTTCCATGTTTTGATGCATTTGTTTGGATACAGGAACGATGTTATAATTCTTCTTGACATTGCAGGGACGAAAGAATGGGAGCCGTATTCAACATGTGTTGCCAGTTCTCGCACTTTATTTTGAATGAGGCTAGTTTCTGGGTCATGCCGTCGGGCGGAAGAACCAAGGCAGATAATCACATGAGATTTGGGGCTATTACTTCCAAATGTCTGTGGGTGTGCGAAGGTGACACTTATTTACTGTGGTATGGCATTGGAGATTACGTAGAAAATGTCTTACTGAGTATGGTCCAAGTTGATCGAATCTCCAACGGACAACGTGAATGCTATATAGCCCTATATACTATGCTTCCGACAAGCTTAACAATTACATTTACAAATGGATTCATCGTTAAATGTGATAAGATAGGACACAAGATGTTGGTTGAGCTAATGAAGAGAGTAAGGTTACCATTTCTTCCTTGGTTCGTCTCTTCAGCATTTTGGACCTCATTCTCACTTGGTATTCATCGTAGTAATGTCGTGACCTCGCCGACTGCATACGTCTCTCGTGGATCTTGTTACGAGATGATATAGCACTCACTTGTCGCTCCTTTATGTCTTTCTGTAAAAGTAAAGTAAACGTAAAGTGTTTGTTTATTATAGTGTCACCCCTATTTAAAGGGCCAGCCATTTCTGACTTATGAGACACCTCTTTTTTATGAACATCAGTACTTCCCCAATCCTATGTTTGTGTGCCACAGACGTCAGGCAGGTAGGCAATCGGTAACCATTATTTAACTAGCTGGCGGCTCACCAACCAGCCATATCAGAACGAACCCCTGACGAGATTCGAACCTTCGACCTCCCGCTCCGTAGGTGGACGCCTTAACCATTAGGCCACGGAGACGTAAGTTTACATCAACCCAGAAATGTATTAACTCTTTGCATGCTGGGTAAAATAACGGCTATAAATAGTTCAAATAATGTTTGTTCCATCATTAAAACAGGTGTTTCACACAATATAATTTAAGATAACACGCTTCAACAATACATACCAATCTCTGGTTATGTTCTAGTTCCTTCTTCATGATACCAACAAGGATCTCCTGCCTCTGTTCAGCCTCCTCCAGCTACAAGAAAAGAAACAGCCGATAAATAACTATCTCTATTGGCAAAGTGGATATTTATATTTATCAGTTTATACAAATTTATGTTTGTGAAACAAGTTCATACAACTTAGTTTAATCACTCTCGAGACCTCATTCCTGATGGAAACTATTGCCACAAGGGAGAGAGAAGAGGCAATGTGGAATTTAAGTGCCTTGCCTAAGGACACAATCGTAGCGGCTACAGCTTGGAGTGAAATCCAGGCCTCTCATACCTGATACTAACGCGCAATCACTGCGCTATCACGACAAGTACAAGTAAGCCAATATAATACATATATAATTAACCAGTCGCCAAATTCCCTATTGCTCCGCCCCCTATGGTCACGTGACCCAGTAACACGAAACCGCCGACAAACAAATACAATACGGCTATATGATATATAGAACTATATGGATGGAACCAGGACTATAGATAGATAAAACAGTAACCGCCGACAAACAAATACAATATGGCTATATGATATATAGAACTATATGGATGGAACCAGGACTATAGATAGATAAAACAGTAACCTCCGACAAACAAATACAATATGGCTATATGATATATAGAACTATATGGATGGAACCAGGACTATAGATAGATAAAACAGTAACCTCCGACAAACAAATACAATATGGCTATATGATATATAGAACTCTATGGATGGAACCAGGACTATAGATAGATAAAACAGTAACCTCCGACAAACAAATACAATATGGCTATATGATATATAGAACTCTATGGATGGAACCAGGACTATAGCTAGATAAAACAGTAACCTCCGACAAACAAATACAATATGGCTATGTGATAAATAGAACTCTATGGATGGAACCAGGACTATAGATAGATAAAACAGTAACCTCCGACAAACAAATACAATATGGCTATGTGATATATAGAACTACATGGATGGAACCAGGACTATAGATAGATAAAACAGTAACCGCCGACAAACAAATACAATATGGCTATATGATATATAGAACTACATGGATGGAACCAGGACTATAGATAGATAAAACAGTAACCGCCGACAAACAAATACAATATGGCTATATGATATATAGAACTATATGGATGGAACCAGGACTATAGATAGATAAAACAGTAACCGCCGACAAACAAATACAATATGGCTATATGATATATAGAACTGTATGGATGGAACCAGGACTATAGATAGATAAAACAGTAACCTCCGACAAACAAATACAATATGGCTATGTGATATATAGAACTACATGGATTGTACCAGGACTATAGATAGATTAAACAGTAACCGCCGACAAACAAATACAATATGGCTATATGATATATAGAACTGTATGGATTGTACCAGGACTATAGATAGATAAAACAGTAACCTCCGACAAACAAATACAATATGGCTATGTGATATATAGAACTATATGGATTGAACCAGGACTATAGATAGATAAAACAGTAACCTCCGACAAACAAATACAATATGGCTATATGATATATAGAACTATATGGATTGAACCAGGACTATAGATAGATAAAACAGTAACACGAAACCTCCGACAAACAAATACAATATGGCTATATGATATATAGAACTATATGGATTGAACCAGGACTATAGATAGATAAAACAGTAACCTCCGACAAACAAATACAATATGGCTATATGATATATAGAACTATATGGATTGAACCAGGACTATAGATAGATAAAACAGTAACCTCCGACAAACAAATACAATATGGCTATGTGATATATAGAACTATATGGATTGAACCAGGACTATAGATAGATAAAACAGTAACCGCCGACAAACAAATACAATATGGCTATATGATATATAGAACTATATGGATGGAACCAGGACTATAGATAGATAAAACAGTAACCGCCGACAAACAAATACAATATGGCTATATGATATATAGAACTATATGGATTGAACCAGGACTATAGCTAGATAAAACAGTAACCTCCGACAAACAAATACAATATGGCTATATGATATATAGAACTATATGGATGGAACCAGGACTATAGATAGATAAAACAGTAACCGCCGACAAACAAATACAATATGGCTATATGATATATAGAACTATATGGATTGAACCAGGACTATAGATAGATAAAACAGTAACCGCCGACAAACAAATACAATATGGCTATATGATATATAGAACTATATGGATGGAACCAGGACTATAGATAGATAAAACAGTAACCGCCGACAAACAAATACAATATGGCTATATGATATATAGAACTATATGGATGGAACCAGGACTATAGCTAGATAAAACAGTAACCTCCGACAAACAAATACAATATGGCTATATGATATATAGAACTATATGGATGGAACCAGGACTATAGCTAGATAAAACAGTAACCGCCGACAAACAAATACAATATGGCTATATGATATATAGAACTATATGGATGGAACCAGGACTATAGCTAGATAAAACAGTAACCGCCGACAAACAAATACAATATGGCTATATGATATATAGAACTATATGGATGGAACCAGGACTTTAGATAGATAAAACAGTAACCGCCGACAAACAAATACAATATGGCTATATGATATATAGAACTGTATGGATGGAACCAGGACTTTAGATAGATAAAACAGTAACCGCCGACAAACAAATACAATATGGCTATATGATAAATAGAACTATATGGATTGTACCAGGACTATAGATAGATAAAACAGTAACCGCCGACAAACAAATACAATATGGCTATATGATATATAGAACTATATGGATGGAACCAGGACTTTAGATAGATAAAACAGTAACCGCCGACAAACAAATACAATATGGCTATATGATATATAGAACTGTATGGATGGAACCAGGACTTTAGATAGATAAAACAGTAACCGCCGACAAACAAATACAATATGGCTATATGATAAATAGAACTATATGGATTGTACCAGGACTATAGTTAGATAGAACAGGTCCTGATTAAACATATTAAATTTAGAATTTGCCAAAAAATTATGGTGTTACAATTCACACTATCTACGACTCGTGTGTGTGTGTGTGTGTGTGTGTGTGTGTGTGTGTGTGTGCGCGTGTGTGTGCACGTGTGTGTGTGCGCGTGTGTGTGTGTGCGCGCGTGCGTGCGTGCGTGCGCCGGTTGCCCATATGAGCGACGCCTCTTGAAGAGATTAGATTAGATTTTTGGAAGATAGTGGACAGAGACACATTCCAGGTCTCCTCTACTCTCTCACCTCTGACTCGTAGATTATCACACCATACACGTGCAGGCCAGTCTTAAAAAATTTGAGATGGGTAGCTACATGTAGGTCGAAAAAGAAATTTTTAAAAAAAATGGAGGTGGTGGAAGTTGATGCATATTAAAGGCTTTTCCAAGAAAGAAAATAAACAGATTATCTGATGCTTGTGTTAATTAAGCTTATTATCAGGGTTCACTCTAGGTCAGAATTTTTGGGAGAAGTGAGAAAGCGCGTGATCGCTTCCTTAAATGGTGTTCTTTAATATACTTCTGCAAAATAGGGTTAAAATGCACAATACAACCATTAAATACAACATTTGAATAGAAGTAATGCTTAATTTTGTTTGAAAATCATAAAAACCAAAAAAAAAACATTTCGCCCACATCGCCCTCTAGAATGATCCCTGATTATTTAGTAACAACAAACTAGTTTCCTCAGTAACTAAAGTTTGTCTCAGCTTGTGAAAAAAGAAATCGGCGTGACATCTCAAATTATCATAAAATAATGAAAGAATATATTTGTTTACAATAATCATTTATTTGTTTGTATTGTTTTTGCAGTTTAAAGTATCACCATCAGTTTAGGTCACACGGCAACTCTCCCGCTATTATTGGTGGAGGAAGATTATGTGGGCCCCGCCTACGAGCAGTATTTCAGGCACTGATTGGTACCCAGGTAGAACGACCGACCTACCGCAAGCCAGCTGTATGGATTCTACATCCGAGTGGGATTCGAACATACAGCAGTGAGGGGCAGGTGATTAAAGTCTACGACCACTCGTCTGTATATGAACATACAGCAGTGAGGGCCAGGTGATTAAAGTATACGACCACTCGTCTGTATATGAACATACAGCAGTGAGGGGCAGGTGATTAAAGTCTACGACCACTCGTCTGTATATGAACATACAGCAGTGAGGGCCAGGTGATTAAAGTCTACGACCACTCGTCTGTATATGAACATACAGCAGTGAGGGCCAGGTGATTAAAGTCTACGACCACTCGTCTGTATATGAACATACAGCAGTGAGGGCCAGGTGATTAAAGTATACGACCACTCGTCTCCTCTATATTAATAACCATAATTTAAAGCATATGAACATACAGTGAAACCTGTGTTAGTGCCCACTTATACAAAGCTGGTACAACATGTATTAAACAGCCAACATTCAGATTCCCTAACTGACATTTTATTACATACTTGACGTCTATTAAGCAGCCATGTGTGCTAAGCAGCCACTTTCTGTCCTTCCCTTGAATGGCTGCTTAAGAGAGGTTTGACAGTAAAGTCAAATCTGTGAGCACAGACCCCCCCCCTGCAAATACATCTGTGACCACAGACCCTCTTGCAAATACATCTGTGACCACATCTGTACATGTGCCTATAAAGATTGACTTTCTCCTCCCCCAAGTGTAGTCTCTGTTCACAGGCTTGACTAGTATATGTCCGATGCTAAATGGTATTATACCTGATTCTGTACACCTGCCTATAAAGATTGACTTTCTCCTCCCCCAAGTGTAGTCTCTGTTCACAGGCTTGACTAGTATATGTCCGATGCTAAATGGTATTATACCTGATTCTGTACACGTGCCTATAAAGATCGACTTTCTCCTCCCCCAAGGGTAGTCTCTGTTCACAGGCTTGACTAGTATATGTCCGATGCTAAATGGTATTATACCTGATTCTGTACACCTGCCTATAAAGATTGACTTTCTCCTCCCCCAAGGGTAGTCTCTGTTCACAGGCTTGACTAGTATATGTCCGATGCTAAATGGTATTATACCTGATTCTGTGCATGAGATTTTTTCCTCCGGACATCCTGGTGGGCTCGGGTAATTTGCTCAATCTGAGTTATCCCTTTCCGCCATAGCTCGTGCCACGTGTGAAGGGACAGGTGTAGGTGGGGAAACTCCTCTAACAACATGGGTAAAATGTCCTCATCATCTCGGATTGTCACTATAGCAAAACATTTCAAGATGTAAATGAGCATCTGGTAATGCCATCTTATAATAAACGACATAGCACAATTCATCTGAATAAAACATAAAACTATCTTACAAACATAAACACATGAATACATATGGGATCATTCTAGAGGGCCAAATCTAGATGTGGGCCAAATTGTCGCCCTAGGGACCCTGACATCGCCCTCTGGGGGCCCCACTTTTCCCTAAAAAAAAAAATATATATTTTTTTTGGTTTTTACGATTTTCAAACAAAATTTTGTCTAGTAAGATACACTGGCCCATTATAAAGCACTCCTTCTATTCAAATGTTGTATTTAATGTGCATTTTAACCCTATTTTGCAGAAGTATATTAAAGAACACCATTTAAGGAAGCGATCACGCGCTTTCTCACTTCTCCCAAAAATTCAGACACAGAATGAACCCTGATTACATGTTTTATGTCTCTGTGTAGTCTCATATGCACATGGCCAGGTGTTTATAAAATCTTGGGTGGACAAAAGGTGTTGCTTAACTCTTTAACCACCAACAGAATGTGACATCTGATCATGCTGTATACTGATTGCTCATCAGAGAGTGGAGCTGATGCACCTGTCGGAATAGCAGTACACATAGATCCTGATCAGATGCTGTGTTACGCGGCAGCTGATTTGGATCTATGTTGTTTGCACATGCTCTGAATTTATTCTGCGTTAAGAGCTATAAATGTTCAATTGGCCATAAATGTGACTGAGGTTTGACTAAACTACCACCAACTTGGAAGTAAACTTACACGATTTCTTCTGAGGTTTGACTAAACTACCACCAACTTGGAAGTAAACTTACACGGTTTCTTCTGAGGTTTTACTAAACTACCGCCAGGAGTGGATTTCTTTAGTTTACTGCTTACAGCTTTTGGTTGAGCTCTACGCGTCTTCTTCCTTAACAACGAGGGTCCTTCAATGCAAAATACATGTATATTGTTAATTGGTGATTCAATCCTTTACAAAACGTGTTTTGCTTTGTTGCTGGTCATGGTATGTGTTTAACATGGAATATGTATAGGATATAAGCCAAAAACGATCCAATATGTAAAATATTGGACTGTGTGAGGCGCGTAGCGCCGAAGACAGTACCAATATTTTACATATTGGATCCGTTTGAGGCTTATATCTTACTTAAAACACACACTTATATAACAAGATCCTACTAATTAAAACTGTTAATTTCGTTATGTTATGTTATATTTCGGCTTTTACGCCTGCATCAGCACCATTTCGGGCTATATCGCCGGCGGGCAGTTTACCTAACAATACCTTTCCTGGGCAGGCTCCAGCGGTTAACCAGTACTTGGGTGCACCAACCTCCGTAAGAAACTGCCAACTTTCTCATATAAATGAGACACGGCCTGAGCGGGGCTCGAACCCGTGACCATCAGTGATGATAGGTTACAGTGGTATAAAAGTCAGCGACCTTAACCACTCGACCACGGAGGCGGACTTGTTAATTTCGTACCGGTAGGCCTATGATTTAACATAGTGCTCTGGCCTTTTGACAGCAGTCCAATATTAATAATAATGGATTGCAAGTACAAAGGTTGACGTCACGACGGTGTTTTAAATAAAACTAATGTTAGTTTTGTTGTTATATTTTACTGTAGACTCATACCTTGTTTTTCTTCTATTCGTTTACTTTTCACCCCGGCTAACATTTTCTTCCGATATTCTTTTTCCTGACAGACAGAAATATATTGCAATGTAATCTTACTGTCATTGGCAATGTAATCTTACTGTCATTGGCAATGTAATCTTACTGTCACTGGCAGTGTAATCTTACTGTCATTGGCAATGTAATCTTACTGTCATTGGCAATGTAATCTTACTGTCACTGGCAGTGTAATCTTACTGTCATTGGCAATGTAATCTTACTGTCACTGGCAGTGTAATCTTACTGTCATTGGCAATGTAATCTTACTGTCACTGGCAGTGTAATCTTACTGTCATTGGCAATGTAATCTTACTGTCACTGGCAGTGTAATCTTACTGTCACTGGCAGTGTAATCTTACTGTCACTGGCAGTGTAATCTTACTGTCATTGGCAGTGTAATCTTACTGTCATTGGCAATGTAATCTTACTGTCATTGGCAATGTAATCTTACTGTCATTGGCAATGTAATCTTACTGTCATTGGCAATGTAATCTTACTGTCATTGGCAATGTAATTGTACTGTCATTGGCAATGTAATCTTACTGTCATTGGCAATGTAATCTTACTGTCATTGGCAATATAATCGTACTGTCATTGGCAATGTAATCTTACTGTCATTGGCAATGTAATCTTACTGTCATTGGCAATGTAATCTTACTGTCATTGGCAATGTAATCTTACTGTCATTGGCAATGTAATCTTACTGTCATTGGCAATGTAATCTTACTGTCATTGGCAATGTAATCTTACTGTCACTGGCAATGTAATCTTACTGTCACTGGCAATGTAATCTTACTGTCATTGGCAATGTAATCTTACTGTCACTGGCAATGTAATCTTACTGTCATTGGCAATGTAATCTTACTGTCATTGGCAATGTAATCTTACTGTCATTGGCAATGTAATCTTACTGTCAATGGCAATGTAATCTTACTAATGACTGTCATTGGCAATGTAATCTTACTGTCATTGGCAATGTAATCTTACTGTCAGTGGCAATGTAATCTTACTGTCACTGGCAATGTAATCTTACTGTCACTGGCAATGTAATCTTACTGTCACTGGCAATGTAATCTTACTGTCATTGGCAATGTAATCTTACTGTCATTGGCAATGTAATCTTACTGTCATTGGCAATGTAATCTTACTGTCATTGGCAATGTAATCTTACTGTCATTGGCAATGTAATCTTACTGTCATTGGCAATGTAATCTTACTGTCACTGGCAATGTAATCTTACTGTCATTGGCAATGTAATCTAACTGTCAATGTGGTTTAACTTGTACAAATTTAGCTTAACTTGATTACGACACACTTTCTTTTTTTTTAAATTTTTTGAGGCCCCTATCGGGTAACCTCCTTTATTTTGATACATAGATAACATACATACATTCATATATACATATTATACATGCATTACATCTATACATACATTCATACATACATTCATACATACATATTATACATGCATTACATCTATACATACATTCATACATACATATTATACATGCATTACATCTATACATACATTCATACATACATATTATACATGCATTACATCTATACATACATTCATACATACATATTATACATGCATTACATCTATACATACATACATACATACATATTATACATGCATTACATCTATACATACATTCATACATACAATATTATACATGCATTACATCTATACATACATTCATACATACATATATTATACATGCATTACATCTATACATACATTCATACATACAATATTATACATGCATTACATCTATACATACATTCATACATACATACGTATTATACATGCATTACATCTATACATACATTCATACATACATACTATTATACATGCATTACATCTATACATACATTCATACATACAACTATTATACATGCATTACATCTATACATACATTCATACATACATACGTATTATACATGCATTACATCTATACATACATTCATACATACATACTATTATACATGCATTACATCTATACATACATTCATACATACATACGTATTATACATGCATTACATCTATACATACATTCATACATACATACTATTATACATGCATTACATCTATACATACATTCATACATACATATTATACATGCATTACATCTATACATACATTGATATCACATATTGTTAAGCATTACATGTATTATTAGTTATTTAACATGTATATATATATATATATATGTATTTTACAAATGTTTTTGATTGAGAATAATGTACCTTGACAGAAAGAGTACCAACATTCCTTAACATTTTGATAGATGGACAAATGCAAGGAGAAAAAAAACAGCAAAAGCATAAACGTAGTTGGGTATAAGTGATCGTTTCCATTTGACAATATTAATGTACTATCTTTTTAAACTTCAGTGCATGATTTAAGAAAAAGAGACCATTTCCGATTGTGTTGCTCTAATTTGTTTCTTTCCAGTGCTATAGCCTTTTCTAGATTAATTCTTATATCGAAGTATCTTTTAAAATGCTCGAAATGGGGAATAGTTTTCATATACTTCATTCTAAAAATAAAAAATTTGCACAAAATAATAATGTAATTTATACATCTGTATGATGTAGAATTTTGTGTTCTACCAAAACATATGTCTGCTAGGTTGAACACAACAGTAATATTCTTGGGTTTTAAAAATTGAGATAGCGTATTCCATAATTGTTGGATGTATGCACATTCCCAAAACATATGTTCGATACTTTCGACATGCATGTTACAAAAATCACATATATTAGTTGGCGTCAATTTACATCTAAATAAGGGATAAGAAAGCGATATTGAAAACTTCTTAATGTAGTATCTATTGTAGCTTCAAATGTTAGTGAATAAATATGTTTCCAATTCAGGATGTGTTTTGGAAACATAGTATTCCACTTCTGTTCTGAGGTTATAGATTCTTCACTTGCTGCTTGTATTTGTATATGATATAGAAGTTGATTTGGATTTCTAGATTTTACCAATTTGTCCAACAATGTTTCTTTTCTGGCTCGTGTTAAGATTTCTGGGTTTAAGATGGTGAAATATTTCCTTGGGATACTTTTAGTCAGTTTGAAGTAATTTAGAAATTGGTCTTCATTTATATCAAATATTGTTTTAGCTTCATTAAATGAAAATAATTTATTGTTTCGAAAGTCGTATAATTGCTCTATATAATTCATTCCTTTATCAAACCAATTTTTTTTAAATAATGTCTTTCCTTCTGTTTTAATATCAGAGTTGTTCCATATGATATGTTTTCTTACAGTATCATTGGTTTTCTCGAAATCGGAGTTTACTTTTAACCATGCATACAAAACGTCTTTCAGAAAATTGTTTTTAAAACATATGTTTTTAATATCTGTTAATGACATGTTGCATTCAAAGATAAAATCTTCTCCAAATTTTTGAAGAGGTGATTCAAAGTAACATTTCCATAACCCTTTATTATCTTTATTTAAAAATCTTTTCACCCAACATGCTTTAATTGAGTAAAGAAAAGCTTGAATGTCAGTTACCTTTAAACCTCCTTTTTCATACTGTTGCTTCAACACATTTCGTTTAATTTTGTCCGGTTTACCATCCCATAGAAAACTATATATGGATTTATTGATGTCTTTCATGATATTTTCAGAAGGGTTAGATAAAACGGTAAATGGATATACTAATTTTGGTAACGCAAAGGTCTTGATTACAGTTACTTTGCCTAGAAGTGTAAATTTGCGGTGTTGCCATTGCTTCAAACAGTTTTTAAATTCTTGTAGTTTTGGTTCTAGATTTAACTTAATGTTCAGTTCTTTATTTGTGCTGAAAACCATTCCCAGAGTTTTTGCATTTTGATTTGTCCAGGTAAATTTGATATCATCGCGGTATCTTATGTTGGCATCTTTTAATGAACCTATTCTGAGAACAGGTGACTTGAAAGTGTTAAGATTAAGACCTGAAATCGTTCCAAATTCGGTTATGACCTCTATTAAACGTTCAAATGACTTTTGTTCACCATTATTGATATATGTGGCATCATCTGCGAAAAGCGTTTGTTTTATTTCTCTATTTTTGATGGTAATTCCTTTAATATCTATATCTTTTGCAATTACGCTGGATACATTTAATAAAAAGAGAAGATGACAGAGGACAACCTTGTCTTACACCTCTTTCAATCTGAAACGATTCCGACATATGGCCGTTATTTATTATTGTTTACATTATTGTAGAATAGCTTTACCCATTTAATAAGATTCTCTCCAAAGTTAAAATGGTGCAGACATTTAAATATGAAATCGTGACTGAGACTGTCAAATGCTTTTTCGTAGTCTGAGAAGAATAGGATGCCGGGAAGGTTTTTATCTTCAAGATATTCAATTATTTCAAATATTAAACGGACATTTTCACCGATATAACAACCTTTCATAAAACCAGTTTGTTCAGGACTAATAATTTGTGGTAAAGCACTTTTCAGTCTGTTGGCTACTGTTTTGGTAGCAATCTTATAATCAATATTAAGAAGACTGATTGGACGCCAATTTGATAGTGATGTATGATCTTTTCCTGATTTTGGTAGTAATGTTATTATGCCTTGTTTTTGGAGGTCTGTTAACTCACCAGTACAGAAAGAACAGTTTAGCGAATTGACGTAATATTGTTTTAAATCATTCCAGAATATTTTGTAGAATTCAGTTGTTAATCCATCCGAACCAGGACTTTTATTATTTTTCATTTCGAGTAATGAATTCGAGCACTCGTATTCATTTAATAGACCTTCACAATTTACACTATAATTATGTGACAATTTATTTACTGACTGATTGAAGAAATTTATATTTGATGCTGCTATCTCACGTTTTTTGTAGAGACTCTTATAGAAAGTCACTTCTTCATTTAAGATGTTTTTGGGACCTACTATTTCGTGTTCATTTACATATAATTTTGTAATAATTTTCTTTTCCGCATGTCGTTTCTCAAGGTTTGCAAAATATTTTGTGTTTTCATTTCCTTCAATATGTAAGGCCTTTGATCTTATCATCATACCATTGACTCGTTGATCATATAAATTATTGAGTTCTTGTTGTTTATGTATTAGATCTTCTTTATTTTGATCTACATTTATATTTGATGTTATTAGTTTATTTTCAAGTTCTTCTATTTCATTAGTCTTTTATGTCAAGTTTTTTCTTACGTGTAGCATATTTTATAGTTGCATTCCTTATATTTCCGTTAATCAATTCCCATAAAACATTTGGACTAGCAGCATGATTGAATTGAACTGTTTCCTTTATACTATTCTTTATTATACTTTGGTACTCATTGATAAGCACTAGACTATTGTTTACTTTGAAGTATCCAGGTCCCCTTTCTTGGTTAATAAAACTTATATTAATTAAAACTATGGAATGATCAGTCTTGTATCCTGGTTTAATATTGCATTGCATGCCTTTGTAATGTTGCAAAAATGTTCAGACACTAAAAAGAAATCTAACCTGCTAAATATCGGAGGCTTTGTGCTAGAGTGCCATGTATATTGTAGCGACGATTTATTGAGATGTCTCCAAATATCTGTTAAGTTAAAGTGCTGCATTATATTGTTTAATTTATTTCTACATTTGGTATGTGTGTCCTTTCGGCCATTCTTTTTGTCCAGATGAATATTTAATATCGTATTATGAAATTTTTTTCGAACCCGTGACCATCAGTGATGATAGGTTACAGTGGTATACAAGTCAGCGACCTTTTACTCGACCACGGAGGCGGACATAATACGCCAATAAACGAAACACAGGTTGATCTTATTCCATATATTTACACTGCATTGTCTCGACAGTTTCAAATGTCTATATGATCATAAATGGTACAAAAGTTATGCAGGGTTCATTCTAGGTCAGAATTTTTGGGAGAAGTGAGAAAGCGCGTGATCACTTCCTTAAATGGTGTTCTTTAATATACTTCTGCAAAATAGGGTTAAAATGCACAGTACAACCATTAAATACAACATTTGAATAGAAGGAGTGCTCTATAATGGGCCAGTGTATCTTCTTTTTTTTTAGGGAGAAGTGGGGCCCACAGAGGGCGAAGTCAGGGTCCCTAGGGCGATAATTTCGCCCACATCGCCCTCTAGAATGATCCCTGTTATGTTAAACCTGTATTTATGTTGTTTCATTCCAATAAATGGAAGAGCGCTGTTACTAATGCACCACGTGGTAATATTGACCAAGTGTATATAAACGCCTGCGATTTGTGATGTCAAACAACAACTTTGACCAATCAGCAACGTCTCGGGGAAAGTGCGTTTACCAGAATGTAGATGCAGTAGACTGCTCAACATTGCAGGTATAATATCAACTATTGCATGCAGTTTCCTAGCAGTTACCTGCAATAGATAGTTGTACTACACAGGGAATCAACCTATATAATCACCCATGAGAGAGATTGCACGAATTACAAATTACAGACGGATCTATAGCCCAGTGGTAACACGCTGGATTGGTAATCCAGGGATCGCAGGTTCGATCCCCCGTCTGACCCTAATAAAATTAACAGTCTTTCAGATGGGACGTTCAACCGAGGTCTCGTATCGGTGCTTTACATCGTGCACGTAAAAGAACCAGAGGAATGGGTCTCTCTCTGTATCATTGCACTATCCTCCAAAATCTAAAATGACTAATATCTTCAGGAGGCGTCGCTCATATGGGCAACCGGTAGCGACGATAAATAAACATAAAAATTTATTGTAAAGAATAAATGACGAAATATATATATTAAAAATTAACAATCTTTAAAACTAATCCGATCACAGATATACCATTTCCTTAGCAGTCTGTCTGTTCTTGTCCATCAAATAATCTGCTTCATCGAGAAGTTCGTCCAAATCTTCCCTGTAAATCTTCTGCAGGAACTGAAATAAATAATCCAATTTTATACAGAACATTGAACAAAAAGATATTAAACATCTCAATTTGTTTGTTTGGGTTTTACGCCTACATCAGCACCATTTTGGGCTATATCGCCTGCGGGCATTTTACCCAACAACACCTTTCCTGGGCAGGCTCCAGGGTTAACCAGTACTTGGTGCCCACCGCCGTAAGAAACTGCCAACTTTTTCATATAAATAGACATGGCCTGAGTGGGATACGCACCTGTGACCACTCTCAACCACAGAGGCATATTTCATAAGCAAAGATAATCAACATTTACTTACCCCAATCTTCTTCTTCCCACTTTGTTTTTCTTGCTCCACCAGTTTCTGTGTATCCCCCACAGTGTACAATGCCCGAGGTCTGTCTGATAATTCCTTGTATTTGTTTTTCCTGTAATCGGCAGCAGATCTGAATCTTTCAGGAGAATCGCCATCGGATAAATCTGCCAGTATGTTATGGTACCTGGAGAGAGAGCAGATCTTTAACTCGTTCAGACATAAAAGCGTCTCTCGATGCTATTTATCATTTATTCCCAACTCGAAGCCAATACAGAATCGACACATTGACAAATTACTCGTGAAATATAAACTGTGACAAGAAAGGCCAGAACAACATAGTGTAGATTATTATCGAATGCAACGATCTTTGTAGGCGGCGTCTTTAAGATATTCTCACATTAAAATCATTAATGTCTCATGTAAAATTGTCGAGGTGAGACAGTCAACTAATCTACTAAAGGTCGAAATAAAATGGGAATGAAAACCGCAACCCGCACAAACGACCGCAACCACTCAGCACCGCACAAACGAAGGAACCATTCAGCACCGCAACCACTCAGCACCGCACAAACGACCGCAACCACTCAGCACCGCGCAATGACCACAACCACTCAGCACCGCACAAACGACCGCAATCACTCAGCTATGGAGGACCCCATTGATAAAACTAAACTCGAAAATATTATGATAGGCCGTAAAGCAAAACAAACACAATGTCAAAATCACATGTTTCAAAATTTAACAATAGACCATCCTGGCATAACCCGACTAACCCGCCGACTAACCCAATATGCCGACTAACCCGCCGACTAACCCAACCCGCCGACTAACCCAACCCGCCGACTAACCCAACCCGCCGACTAACCCAACCCGCCGACTAACCCGCCGACTAACCCAACCCGCCGACTAACCCAACCCGCCGACTAACCCAACCCGCTGACTAACCCGCCGACTAACCCAACCCGCCGACTAACCCGCCGACTAACCCAACCCGCTGACTAACCCGCCGACTAACCCAACCCGCCGACTAACCCGCCGACTAACCCAGCTAAATTACTGATACCCAAATTGTTTTATGTATAGGATATAAGTGGATATAAGTGTGAGGCGCGTAGTGCCGAAAACGATCCAATATGTAAAATATTGGACTGTGTGAGGCGCGTAGTGCCGAAAACGATCCAATATGTAAAATATTGGACTGTGTGAGGCGCGTAGTGCCGAAAACGATCCAATATGTAAAATATTGGACTGTGTGAGGCGCGTAGTGCCGAAAACGATCCAATATGTAAAATATTGGACTGTGTGAGGCGCGTAGTGCCGAAAACGATCCAATATGTAAAATATTGGACTGTGTGAGGCGCGTAGTGCCGAAAACGATCCAATATGTAAAATATTGGACTGTGTGAGGCGCGTAGTGCCGAAAACGATACACTATGTAAAATATTGGACTGTGTGAGGCGCGTAGTGCCGAAAACGATACACTATGTAAAATATTGGACTGTGTGAGGCGCGTAGTGCCGAAAACGATCCAATATGTAAAATATTGGACTGTGTGAGGCGCGTAGTGCCGAAAACGATACACTATGTAAAATATTGGACTGTGTGAGGCGCGTAGTGCCGAAAACGTACACTATGTAAAATATTGGACTGTGTGAGGCGCGTAGTGCCGAAAACAGTACACTATGTAAAATATTGGACTGTGTGAGGCGCGTAGTGCCGAAAACGATCCAATATGTAAAATATTGGACTGTGTGAGGCGCGTAGTGCCGAAAACGATACACTATGTAAAATATTGGACTGTGTGAGGCGCGTAGTGCCGAAAACGAGACACTATGTAAAATATTGGACTGTGTGAGGCGCGTAGTACCGAAAATGATCCAATATGTAAAATATTGGACTGTGTGAGGCACGTAGTGCTGAAAATGATCCAATATGTAAAATATTGGACTGTGTGAGGCGCGTAGTGCCGAAAACGATCCAATATGTAAAATATTGGACTGTGTGAGGCGCGTAGTGCCGAAAACGAGACACTATGTAAAATATTGGACTGTGTGAGGCGCGTAGTGCCGAAAACGATCCAATATGTAAAATATTGGACTGTGTGAGGCGCGTAGTGCCGAAAACGATACACTATGTAAAATATTGGACTGTGTGAGGCGCGTAGTGCCGAAAACGATCCAATATGTAAAATATTGGACTGTGTGAGGCGCGTAGCACCGAAAACAGTACCAACCATTTGAGGCTTATATCTTACTTAAAACACACATTTATATATAACAACATCCTACTAATTAAAATTGTTAATTTCGTACATTTACGCCTAGGATTTAATATAATACTTAATAATAATGGACTGCAAGTACAAAGGTGTTCCTGCACACAAGCTGGACTGCAAGTACAAAGGTGTTCCTGCACACAAGCTGGACTGCAAGTACAAAGGTGTTCCTGCACACAAGCTGGACTGCAAGTACAAAGGTGTTCCTGCACACAAGCTGGACTGCAAATACAAAGGTGTTCCTGCACACAAGCTGGACTGCAAGTACAAAGGTGTTCCTGCACACAAGCTGGACTGCAAGTACAAAGGTGTTCCTGCACACAAGCTGGACCAGCAGCAGCTTTCCGGACCCCATCTTTGAATGAAATATATCATATATTCCTCAAAATATCATATACAAAAATCTTAACAATCAAATAAAACTGTTCACGTGTCACATACATGGCAAGCAGGCAGTGACGGTATGTACAGTTTGCAAGCAGGCAGTGAATGCATGTACAGTTTGCAAGCAGGCAGTGAATGTATGTACAGTTTGCAAGCAGGTAGTGAATGTATGTACAGTTTGTAAGCAGGCAGTGAATGTATGTACAGTTTGCAAGCAGGCAGTGAATGTATGTACAGTTTGCAAACAAGCAGTGAATGTATGTACAGTTTGCAAGCAGGCAGTGAATGTATGTACAGTTTGCAAGCAGGCAGTGAATGTATGTACAGTTTGCAAACAAGCAGTGAATGTATGTACAGTTTGCAAGCAGGCAGTGAATGTATGTACAGTTTGCAAGCAGGCAATGAATGTATGTACAGTTTGCAAGCATGCAATGAATGTATGTACAGTTTGCAAGCAGGCAGTGAATGTATGTACAGTTTGCAAGCAGGCAATGAATGTATGTACAGTTTGCAAGCAGGCAGTGATGTACAGTTTGCAAGCATGCAATGAATGTATGTACAGTTTGCAAGCATGCAATGAATGTATGTACAGTTTGCAAGCAGGCAGAGAATGTATGTACAGTTTGCAAGAAGGTAGTGAATGTATGTACAGTTTGTAAGCAGGCAGTGATGTACAGTTTGCGAGCAGGTAGTGAATGCATGTACAGTTTGCAAGCATGCAATGAATGTATGTACAGTTTGCAAGCATGCACTGAATGTATGTACAGATTGCAAGCATGCAATGAATGTATGTACAGTTTGCAAGCATGCAATGAATGTATGTACAGTTTGCAAGCAGGTAGTGAATGTATGTACAGTTTGTAAGCAGGTAGTGAATGTATGTACAGTTTGCAAGCATGCAATGAATGTATGTACAGTTTGTAAGCAGGCAGTGAATGTATGTACAGTTTGCAAGCAGGCAGTGAATGTATGTACAGTTTGCAAGCAGGCAGTGAATGTATGTACAGTTTGCAAGCAGGCAGTGAATGTATGTACAGTTTGCAATCAGGCAGTGATGTACAGTTTGCGAGCAGGCAGTGAATGTATGTACAGTTTGCAAGCATGCAATGAATGTATGTACAGTTTGCAAGCATGTAGTGCATGTATGTACAGTTTGCAAGCAGGTAGTGAATGTATGTACAGTTTGCAAGCATGCAATGAATGTATGTACAGTTTGTGAGCAGGCAGTGAATATATGTACAGTTTGCAAGCAGGCAGTGAATGTATGTACAGTTTGCAAGCAGGCACTGAATGTATGTACAGTTTGCAAGCATGCAGTGACTGTATGTACAGTTTGCAAGCAGGCAGTGAATGTAAGTACAGATTGCAAGCAGGCAATGAATATATGTACAGTTTGCAAGCAGGCAGTGAATGTATGTACAGTTTACAAGCAGGCAGTGAAGGTATGTACAGTTTGCTAGCAGGTAGTGAATATATGTACAGTTTGCAAGCAGGCAGTGAATGTATGTACAGTTTGTAAGCAGGCAATGAATGTATGTACAGTTTGCAAGCAGGCAGTGAATGTATGTACAGTTTGCAAGCAGGCAATGAATGTATGTACAGTTTGCAAGCAGGCAGTGATGTACAGTTTGCAAGCATGCAATGAATGTATGTACAGTTTGCAAGCATGCAATGAATGTATGTACAGTTTGCAAGCAGGCAGAGAATGTATGTACAGTTTGCAAGCAGGTAGTGAATGTACGTACAGTTTGCAAGCAGGCAGTGATGTACAGTTTGCGAGCAGGTAGTGAATGCATGTACAGTTTGCAAGCATGCAATGAATGTATGTACAGTTTGCAAGCATGCACTGAATGTATGTACAGATTGCAAGCATGCAATGAATGTATGTACAGTTTGCAAGCATGCAATGAATGTATGTACAGTTTGCAAGCAGGTAGTGAATGTATGTACAGTTTGTAAGCAGGTAGTGAATGTATGTACAGTTTGCAATCATGCAATGAATGTATGTACAGTTTGTAAGCAGGCAGTGAATGTATGTACAGTTTGCAAGCAGGCAGTGAATGTATGTACAGTTTGCGAGCAGGCAGTGAATGTATGTACAGTTTGCAAGCAGGCAGTGAATGTATGTACAGTTTGCAATCAGGCAGTGATGTACAGTTTGCGAGCAGGCAGTGAATGTATGTACAGTTTGCAAGCATGCAATGAATGTATGTACAGTTTGCAAGCATGTAGTGCATGTATGTACAGTTTGCAAGCAGGTAGTGAATGTATGTACAGTTTGCAAGCATGCAATGAATGTATGTACAGTTTGTGAGCAGGCAGTGAATGTATGTACAGTTTGCAAGCAGGCAGTGAATGTATGTACAGTTTGCAAGCAGGCACTGAATGTATGTACAGTTTGCAAGCATGCAGTGACTGTATGTACAGTTTGCAAGCAGGCAGTGAATGTAAGTACAGATTGCAAGCAGGCAGTGAATATATGTACAGTTTGCAAGCAGGCAGTGAATGTATGTACAGTTTACAAGCAGGCAGTGAAGGTATGTACAGTTTGCTAGCAGGTAGTGAATATATGTACAGTTTGCAAGCAGGCAGTGAATGTATGTACAGTTTGTGAGCAGGCAGTGAATGTATGTACAGTTTGCAAGCAGGCAGTGAATGTATGTACAGTTTGCGAGCAGGCAGTGAATGTATGTACAGTTTGCAAGCAGGCAGTGAATGTATGTACAGTTTGCAATCAGGCAGTGTTGTACAGTTTGCGAGCAGGTAGTGAATGTATGTACAGTTTGCAAGCATGCAATGAATGTATGTACAGTTTGCAAGCAGGTAGTGAATGTATGTACAGTTTGCAAGCAGGTAGTGAATGTATGTACAGTTTGCAAGCATGCAATGAATGTATGTACAGTTTGTGAGCAGGCAGTGAATGTATGTACAGTTTGCAAGCAGGCAGTGAATGTATGTACAGTTTGCAAGCAGGCAGTGAATGTATGTAGAGTTTGCAAGCATGCAGTGACTGTATGTACAGTTTGCAAGCAGGCAGTGAATGTATGTACAGTTTACAAGCAGGCAGTGAATATATGTACAGTTTGCAAGCAGGCAGTGAATGTATGTACAGTTTGTAAGCAGGCAGTGAATGTATGTACAGTTTGCAAGCAGGCAATGAATATATGTACAGTTTGCAAGCAGGCAGTGAATGTATGTACAGTTTACAAGCAGGCAGTGAATGTATGTACAGTTTGCAAGCAGGCAGTGAATGTATGTACAGTTTGCAAGCAGGCAGTGAATGTATGTACAGTTTGCAAGCAGGCAGTGAATGTATGTACAGTTTGCAATCAGGCAGTGATGTACAGTTTGCGAGCAGGCAGTGAATGTATGTACAGTTTGCAAGCATGCAATGAATGTATGTACAGTTTGCAAGCAGGTAGTGAATGTATGTACAGTTTGCAAGCAGGCAGTGAATGTATGTACAGTTTACAAGCAGGCAGTGAAGGTATGTACAGTTTGCTAGCAGGTAGTGAATATATGTACAGTTTGCAAGCAGGCAGTGAATGTATGTACAGTTTGTAAGCAGGCAGTGAATGCATGTACAGTTTGCAAGCAGGCAGTGAATGTATGTACAGTTTGCGAGCAGGCAGTGAATGTATGTACAGTTTGTGAGCAGGCAGTGAATGTATGTACAGTTTGCAAGCAGGCAGTGAATGTATGTACAGTTTGCAAGCAGGCAGTGAGTGTATGTACAGTTTGCAAGCAGGCAGTGAATGTATGTACAGTTTGCAATCAGGCAGTGTATGTGTGTACAGTTTGTAAGCAGGCAGTGAATGTATGTAGAGTTTGCAAGCAGGTAGTGAATGTATGTACAGTTTGCAAGCATGCAATGGATGTATGTACAGTTTGCAAGCAGGCAGTGATGTACAGTTTGCAAGCATGCAATGAATGTATGTACAGATTGTGAGCAGGCATGGAATGTATGTACAGTTTGCAAGCAGGCAGTGAATTTATATACAGTTTGCAAGCAGGCAGTAAATGTATGTACAGTTTGCAAGCAGGCAGTGAATGTATGTACAGTTTGCAAGCATGCAATGAATGTATGTACAGTTTGCAAGCAGGTAGTGAACGTATGTACAGTTTGCAAGCAGGCAGTGATGTACAGTTTGCAAGCATGCAATGAATGTATGTACAGTTTGCAAGCATGCAATGAATGTATGTACAGTTTGCAAGCATGCAATGAATGTATGTACAGTTTGCAAGCAGGTAGTGAATGTATGTACAGTTTGCAAGCGGGCAGTGATGTACAGTTTGCGAGCAGGCAGTGAATGTATGTACAATTTACAAGCAGGCAGTGAAGGTATGTACAGTTTGCTAGCAGGTAGTGAATATATGTACAGTTTGCAAGCAGGCAGTGAATGTATGTACAGTTTGCAAGCAGGCAGTGAATGTATGTACAGTTTGCTAGCAGGCAATGAATGTATGTAC
Source organism: Archivesica marissinica (assembly GCA_014843695.1). Taxonomy (NCBI): domain Eukaryota; kingdom Metazoa; phylum Mollusca; class Bivalvia; order Venerida; family Vesicomyidae; genus Archivesica; species Archivesica marissinica. The sequence continues at coordinate 57,024,614 of CM026392.1, forward strand.
AGTTTGCAAGCAGGCAGTGAATGTATGTACAGTTTGCAAGCAGGCAGTGAATGTATGTACAGTTTGTAAGCAGGCATTGAATGTATGTAGAGTTTGCAAGCAAGTAGTGATTGTATGTACAGTTTGCAAGCATGCAATGAATGTATGTACAGTTTGCAAGCAGGCAGTGATGTACAGTTTGCAAGCATGCAATGAATGTATGTACAGTTTGCGAGCAGGCAGTGAATGTATGTACAGTTTGCAAGCAGGCAGTGAATGTATGTACAGTTTGCAAGCAGGTAGTGAATGTATATACAGTTTGCAAGCAGGCAGTGATGAACAGTTTGCAAGCAGGTAGTGAATGTATGTACAGTTTGCAAGCATGCAATGAATGTATGTACAGTTTGCAAGCATGCAATGAATGTATGTACAGTTTACAAGCAGGCAGTGAATGTATGTACAGTTTGCTAGCAGGCAGTGAATGTATGTACAGTTTGCAAGCAGGCAGTGCATGTATGTACAGGTTGCAAGCAGGCAGTGAATGTATGTACAGTTTGCAAGCAGGCAGTGAATGTATGTACATTTTGTAAGCAGGCAGTGAATGTGTGTTAAGTTTGCAAGCAGGTAGTGAATGTATGTACAGTTTGCAAGCAGGCAGTGAATGTATGTACAGTTTGCAAGCATGCATTGAATGTATGTAGAGTTTGCAATCAGGTAGTGATTGTATGTACAGTTTGCAAGCATGCAATGAATGTATGTACAGTTTGCAAGCAGGCAGTGATGTACAGTTTGCAAGCATGCAATGAATGTATGTACAGTTTGCGAGCAGGCAGTGAATGTATGTACAGTTTGCAAGCAGGCAGTGAATGTATGTACAGTTTGCAAGCAGGCAGTGAATGTATGTACAGTTTGCAAGCAGGTAGTGAATGTATGTACAGTTTGCAAGCAGGCAGTGATAAACAGTTTGCAAGCAGGCAGTGAATGTATGTACAGTTTGCAAGCATGCAATGAATGTATGTACAGTTTGCAAGCAGGCAGTGAATGTATGTACAGTATGCAAGCAGGCAGTGAATGTATGTACAGTTTGCAAGCAGGTAGTGAATGTATGTACAGTTTGCAAGCATGCAATGAATGTATGTACAGTTTGCAAGCATGCAATGAATGTATGTACAGTTTATAAGCAGGCAGTGAATGTATGTACAGTTTTCTAGCAGGCAGTGAATGTATGTACAGTTTGCAAGCAGGCAGTGAATGTATGTACAGTTTGCAAGCAGGCAGTGAATGTATGTACAGTTTGCAAGCAGGCAGTGAATGTATGTACAGTTTGTAAGCAGGCAATGAATGTATGTAGAGTTTGCAAGCAGGTAGTGAATGTATGTACAGTTTGCAAGCAGGCAGTGAATGTATGTACAGTTTGCAAGCATGCAATGAATGTATGTACAGTTTGCAAGCAGGCAATGAATGTATGTACAGTTTGCAAGCAGGTAGTGACTGTATGTACAGTTTGTAAGCAGGCAGTGAATGTATGTACAGTTTGTAAGCAGGCATTGAATGTATGTAGAGTTTGCAATCAGGTAGTGATTGTATGTACAGTTTGCAAGCATGCAATGAATGTATGTACAGTTTGCAAGCAGGCAGTGATGTACAGTTTGCAAGCATGCAATGAATGTATGTACAGTTTGCGAGCAGGCAGTGAATGTATGTACAGTTTGCAAGCAGGCAGTGAATGTATGTACAGTTTGCAAGCAGGCAGTGAATGTATGTACAGTTTGCAAGCAGGTAGTGAATGTATGTACAGTTTGCAAGCAGGCAGTGATGAACAGTTTGCAAGCAGGCAGTGAATGTATGTACAGTTTGCAAGCATGCAATGAATGTATGTACAGTTTGCAAGCAGGCAGTGAATGTATGTACAGTTTGCAAGCAGGCAGTGAATGTATGTACAGTTTGCAAGCAGGTAGTGAATGTATGTACAGTTTGCAAGCATGCAATGAATGTATGTACAGTTTGCAAGCATGCAATGAATGTATGTACAGTTTATAAGCAGGCAGTGAATGTATGTACAGTTTGCTAGCAGGCAGTGAATGTATGTACAGTTTGCAAGCAAGCAGTGAATGTATGTACAGTTTGCAAGCAGGCAGTGAATGTATGTACAGTTTGCAAGCATGCAATGAATGTATGTACAGTTTGCAAGCATGCAATGAATGTATGTACAGTTTGCAAGCAGGCAGAGAATGTATGTACAGTTTGCAAGCAGGTAGTGAATGTATGTACAGTTTGCAAGCAGGCAGTGATGTACAGTTTGCAAGCATGCAATGAATGTATGTACAGTTTGCAAGCATGCAATGAATGTATGTACAGTTTGCAAGCATGCAATGAATGTATGTACAGTTTGCAAGCAGGAGTGAATGTATGTACAGTTTGCAAGCAGGTAGTGAATGTATGTACAGTTTGCAAGCAGGAAGTGAATGTATGTACAGTTTGCAACAGGAGTGAGCATGCAATGAATGTATGTACAGTTTGCAAGCATGCAATGAATGTATGTACAGTTTGTAAGCAGGTAGTGAATGTATGTACAGTTTGCAAGCATGCAATGAATGTATGTACAGTTTGTAAGCAGGCAGTGAATGTATGTACAGTTTGCAAGCAGGCAGTGAATGTATGTACAGTTTGCAAGCAGGCAGTGAATGTATGTACAGTTTGCAAGCAGGCAGTGAATGTATGTACAGTTTGCAAGCAGGCATGAATGTATGTACAGTTCAAGCATGCAATGAATTATGTACAGTTGCAAGCAGGAGTGAATGTATGTACAGTTTGCAAGCAGGCAGTGAATGTATGTACAGTTTGCAATCAGGCAGTGATGTACAGTTTGCGAGCAGGCAGTGAATGTATGTACAGTTTGCAAGCATGCAATGAATGTATGTACAGTTTGCAAGCAGGTAGTGAATGTATGTACAGTTTGCAAGCAGGTAGTGAATGTATGTACAGTTTGCAAACATGCAATGAATGTATGTACAGTTTGTGAGCAGGCAGTGAATGTATGTACAGTTTGCAAGCATGCAGTGACTGTATGTACAGTTTGCAAGCAGGCAGTGAATGTATGTACAGTTTGCAAGCAGGCAGTGAATGTATGTACAGTTTGCAAGCAGGCAGTGAATGTATGTACAGTTTGTAAGCAGGCAGTGAATGTATGTACAGTTTGCAAGCAGGCAATGAATATATGTACAGTTTGCAAGCAGGCAGTGAATGTATGTACAGTTTACAAGCAGGCAGTGAAGGTATGTACAGTTTGCTAGCAGGTAGTGAATATATGTACAGTTTGCAAGCAGGCAGTGAATGTATGTACAGTTTGTAAGCAGGCAGTGAATATATGTACAGTTTGCAAGCAGGCAGTGAATGTATGTACAGTTTGCGAGCAGGCAGTGAATGTATGTACAGTTTGCAATCAGGCAGTGATGTACAGTTTGCGAGCATGCAGTGAATGTATGTACAGTTTGCAAGCATGCAATGAATGTATGTACAGTTTGCAAGCAGGTAGTGAATGTATGTACAGTTTGCAAGCAGGTAGTGAATGTATGTAGTTTGCAAGCATGCAATGAATGTATGTACAGTTTGTGAGCAGGCAGTGAATGTATGTACAGTTTGCAAGCAGGCAGTGAATGTATGTACAGTTTGCAATCAGGCAGTGATGTACAGTTTGCGAGCATGCAGTGAATGTATGTACAGTTTGCAAGCATGCAATGAATGTATGTACAGTTTGCAAGCAGGTAGTGAATGTATGTACAGTTTGCAAGCAGGTAGTGAATGTATGTACAGTTTGCAAGCATGCAATGAATGTATGTACAGTTTGTGAGCAGGCAGTGAATGTATGTACAGTTTGCAAGCAGGCAGTGAATGTATGTACAGTTTGCAAGCAGGCAGTGAATGTATGTACAGTTTGCAAGCATGCAGTGACTGTATGTACAGTTTGCAAGCAGGCAGTGAATGTATGTACAGTTTACAAGCAGGCAGTGAATGTATGTACAGTTTGCAAGCAGGCAATGAATATATGTACAGTTTGCAAGCAGGCAGTGAATGTATGTACAGTTTACAAGCAGACAGTGAAGGTATGTACAGTTTGCTAGCAGGTAGTGAATATATGTACAGTTTGCAAGCAGGCAGTGAATGTATGTACAGTTTGTAAGCAGGCAGTGAATGTATGTACAGTTTGCAAGCAGGCAGTGAATGTATGTACAGTTTGCGAGCAGGCAGTGAATGTATGTACAGTTTGCAAGCAGGTAGTGAATGTATGTACAGTTTGCAATCAGGCAGTGATGTACAGTTTGCGAGCAGGCAGTGAATGTATGTACAGTTTGCAAGCATGCAATGAATGTATGTACAGTTTGCAAGCATGAAGTGAATGTATGTACAGTTTACAAGCAGGTAGTGAATGTATGTACAGTTTGCAAGCATGCAATGAATGTATGTACAGTTTGTGAGTAGGCAGTGAATGTATGTACAGTTTGCAAGCAGGCTGTGAATGTATGTACAGTTTGCAAGCAGGCAGTGAATGTATGTACAGTTTGCAAGCATGCAGTGACTGTATGTACAGTTTACAAGCAGGCAGTGCATATATGTACAGTTTGCAAGTAGGCAGTAAATGTATGTACAGTTTGTAAGCAGGCAGTGAATGTATGTACAGTTTGCAAGCAGGCAGTGAATGTATGTACAGTTTACAAGCAGGCAGTGAATGTATGTACAGTTTGCAAGCAGGTAGTGAATGTATGTACAGTTTGCAAGCAGGCAGTGATGAACAGTTTGCAAGCAGGTAGTGAATGTATGTACAGTTTACAAGCAGGCAGTGAATATATGTACAGTTTGCAAGCAGGCAGTGAATGTATGTACAGTTTGCGAGCAGGCAGTGAATGTATGTACAGTTTGTAAGCAGGCATTGAATGTATGTAGAGTTTGCAATCAGGTAGTGATTGTATGTACAGTTTGCAAGCATGCAATGAATGTATGTAAAGTTTGCAAGCAGGCAGTGATGTACAGTTTGCAAGCATGCAATGAATGTATGTACAGTTTGCGAGCAGGCAGTGAATGTATGTACAGTTTGCAAGCAGGCAGTGAATGTATGTACAGTTTGCAATCAGGCAGTGATGTACAGTTTGCAAGCAGGCAGTGAATGTATGTACAGTTTGCAAGCATGCAGTGAAATGTACAGTTTGCAAGCAGGCAGTGAATGTATGTACAGTTTGCAAGCATGCAATGAATGTATGTACAGTTTGCAAGCAGGCAGTGAATGTATGTACAGTTTGCAAGCAGGCAGTGAATGTATGTACAGTTTGCAAGCAGGCAGTGAATGTATGTACAGTTTGCAAGCATGCAATGAATGTATGTACAGTTTGCAAGCAGCATGAATGTATGTACAGTTTACAAGCAGGCAGTGAATGTATGTACAGTTTGCAAGCAGGCAGTGAATGTATGTACAGTTTGCAAGCATGCAGTGAATGTATGTACAGTTTGCAAGCAGGCAGTGAATGTATGTACAGTTTGCAAGCAGGCAGTGAATGTATGTACAGTTTGCAAGCAGCAGTGATGTACAGTTTGCAAGCAGGCATGAATGTATGTACAGTTTGCAAGCAGCAATGAATGTATGTACAGTTTGCAAGCAGGCAGTGAATGTATGTACAGTTTGCAAGCAGGTAGTGAATGTATGTACAGTTTGCAAGCAGGCAGTGAATGTATGTACAGTTTGCAAGCATGCAATGAATGTATGTACAGTTTGCAAGCAGGCAGTGAATGTATGTACAGTTTGCAAGCAGGTAGTGACTGTATGTACAGATTGTAAGCAGGCAGTGAATGTATGTACAGTTTGTAAGCAGGCATTGAATGTATGTAGAGTTTGCAATCAGGTAGTGATTGTATGTACAGTTTGCAAGCAGCAAAAAACACAACACAATGTACAGTTTGCAAGCATGCAATGAATGTATGTACAGTTTGCGAGCAGGCAGTGAATGTATGTACAGTTTGCAAGCAGGCAGTGAATGTATGTACAGTTTGCAAGCAGGCAGTGAATGTATGTACAGTTTGCAAGCAGGTAGTGAATGTATGTACAGTTTGCAAGCAGGCAGTGATGAACAGCTTGCAAGCAGGCAGTGAATGTATGTACAGTTTGCAAGCATGCAATGAATGTATGTACAGTTTGCAAGCAGGCAGTGAATGTATGTACAGTTTGCAAGCAGGCAGTGAATGTATGTACAGTTTGCAAGCAGGTAGTGAATGTATGTACAGTTTGCAAGCATGCAATGAATGTATGTACAGTTTGCAAGCATGCAATGAATGTATGTACAGTTTATAAGCAGGCAGTAAATGTATATACAGTTTGCTAGCAGGCAGTGAATGTATGTACAGTTTGCAAGCAGGCAGTGAATGTATGTACAGTTTGCAAGCAGGCAGTGAATGTATGTACAGTTTGCAAGCATGCAATGAATGTATGTACAGTTTGCAAGCATGCAATGAATGTATGTACAGTTTGCAAGCATGCAATGAATGTATGTACAGTTTGCAAGCAGGCAGAGAATGTATGTACAGTTTGCAAGCAGGTAGTGAATGTATGTACAGTTTGCAAGCAGGCAGTGATGTACAGTTTGCAAGCATACAATGAATGTATGTACAGTTTGCAAGCATGCAATGAATGTATGTACAGTTTGCAAGCATGCAATGAATGTATGTACAGTTTGCAAGCAGGAGTGAATGTATGTACAGTTTGCAAGCAGGAGTGATGTACAGTTTGCAGCAGGAGTGAATGTATGTACAGTTTGCAAGCACATGAATGTATGTACAGTTTGCAAGCAGATGATGTACAGTTTGAAGCAGGATGAATGTATGTACAGTTTGCAAGCATGCAATGAATGTATGTACAGTTTGCAAGCAGGCAGTGAATGTATGTACAGTTTGCAAGCAGGAGTGATGTACAGTTTGCGAGCAGGCAGTGAATGTATGTACAGTTTGCAAGCATGCAATGAATGTATGTACAGTTTGCAAGCAGGTAGTGAATGTATGTACAGTTTGCAAGCAGGTAGTGAATGTATGTACAGTTTGCAAGCATGCAATGAATGTATGTACAGTTTGTAAGCAGGCAGTGAATGTATGTACAGTTTGCAAGCAGGCAGTGAATGTATGTACAGTTTGCAAGCAGGCAGTGAATGTATGTACAGTTTGCAAGCAGGCAGTGAATGTATGTACAGTTTGCAATCAGGCAGTGATGTACAGTTTGCGAGCAGGCAGTGAATGTATGTACAGTTTGCAAGCATGCAATGAATGTATGTACAGTTTGCAAGCAGGTAGTGAATGTATGTACAGTTTGCAAGCAGGCAGTGAATGTATGTACAGTTTGCAATCAGGCAGTGATGTACAGTTTGCGAGCAGGCAGTGAATGTATGTACAGTTTGCAAGCATGCAATGAATGTATGTACAGTTTGCAAGCAGGTAGTGAATGTATGTACAGTTTGCAAGCAGGTAGTGAATGTATGTACAGTTTGCAAACATGCAATGAATGTATGTACAGTTTGTGAGCAGGCAGTGAATGTATGTACAGTTTGCAAGCATGCAGTGACTGTATGTACAGTTTGCAAGCAGGCAGTGAATGTATGTACAGTTTGCAAGCAGGCAGTGAATGTATGTACAGTTTGCAAGCAGGCAGTGAATGTATGTACAGTTTGTAAGCAGGCAGTGAATGTATGTACAGTTTGCAAGCAGGCAATGAATATATGTACAGTTTGCAAGCAGGCAGTGAATGTATGTACAGTTTACAAGCAGGCAGTGAAGGTATGTACAGTTTGCTAGCAGGTAGTGAATATATGTACAGTTTGCAAGCAGGCAGTGAATGTATGTACAGTTTGTAAGCAGGCAGTGAATATATGTACAGTTTGCAAGCAGGCAGTGAATGTATGTACAGTTTGCGAGCAGGCAGTGAATGTATGTACAGTTTGCAATCAGGCAGTGATGTACAGTTTGCGAGCATGCAGTGAATGTATGTACAGTTTGCAAGCATGCAATGAATGTATGTACAGTTTGCAAGCAGGTAGTGAATGTATGTACAGTTTGCAAGCAGGTAGTGAATGTATGTAGTTTGCAAGCATGCAATGAATGTATGTACAGTTTGTGAGCAGGCAGTGAATGTATGTACAGTTTGCAAGCAGGCAGTGAATGTATGTACAGTTTGCAATCAGGCAGTGATGTACAGTTTGCGAGCATGCAGTGAATGTATGTACAGTTTGCAAGCATGCAATGAATGTATGTACAGTTTGCAAGCAGGTAGTGAATGTATGTACAGTTTGCAAGCAGGTAGTGAATGTATGTACAGTTTGCAAGCATGCAATGAATGTATGTACAGTTTGTGAGCAGGCAGTGAATGTATGTACAGTTTGCAAGCAGGCAGTGAATGTATGTACAGTTTGCAAGCAGGCAGTGAATGTATGTACAGTTTGCAAGCATGCAGTGACTGTATGTACAGTTTGCAAGCAGGCAGTGAATGTATGTACAGTTTACAAGCAGGCAGTGAATGTATGTACAGTTTGCAAGCAGGCAATGAATATATGTACAGTTTGCAAGCAGGCAGTGAATGTATGTACAGTTTACAAGCAGACAGTGAAGGTATGTACAGTTTGCTAGCAGGTAGTGAATATATGTACAGTTTGCAAGCAGGCAGTGAATGTATGTACAGTTTGTAAGCAGGCAGTGAATGTATGTACAGTTTGCAAGCAGGCAGTGAATGTATGTACAGTTTGCGAGCAGGCAGTGAATGTATGTACAGTTTGCAAGCAGGTAGTGAATGTATGTACAGTTTGCAATCAGGCAGTGATGTACAGTTTGCGAGCAGGCAGTGAATGTATGTACAGTTTGCAAGCATGCAATGAATGTATGTACAGTTTGCAAGCATGAAGTGAATGTATGTACAGTTTACAAGCAGGTAGTGAATGTATGTACAGTTTGCAAGCATGCAATGAATGTATGTACAGTTTGTGAGTAGGCAGTGAATGTATGTACAGTTTGCAAGCAGGCTGTGAATGTATGTACAGTTTGCAAGCAGGCAGTGAATGTATGTACAGTTTGCAAGCATGCAGTGACTGTATGTACAGTTTGCAAGCAGGCAGTGAATGTATGTACAGTTTACAAGCAGGCAGTGCATATATGTACAGTTTGCAAGTAGGCAGTAAATGTATGTACAGTTTGTAAGCAGGCAGTGAATGTATGTACAGTTTGCAAGCAGGCAGTGAATGTATGTACAGTTTACAAGCAGGCAGTGAATGTATGTACAGTTTGCAAGCAGGTAGTGAATGTATGTACAGTTTGCAAGCAGGCAGTGATGAACAGTTTGCAAGCAGGTAGTGAATGTATGTACAGTTTACAAGCAGGCAGTGAATATATGTACAGTTTGCAAGCAGGCAGTGAATGTATGTACAGTTTGCGAGCAGGCAGTGAATGTATGTACAGTTTGTAAGCAGGCATTGAATGTATGTAGAGTTTGCAATCAGGTAGTGATTGTATGTACAGTTTGCAAGCATGCAATGAATGTATGTAAAGTTTGCAAGCAGGCAGTGATGTACAGTTTGCAAGCATGCAATGAATGTATGTACAGTTTGCGAGCAGGCAGTGAATGTATGTACAGTTTGCAAGCAGGCAGTGAATGTATGTACAGTTTGCAAGCAGGCAGTGAATGTATGTACAGTTTGCAAGCAGGTAGTGAATGTATGTACAGTTTGCAAGCAGGCAGTGATGAACAGTTTGCAAGCAGGCAGTGAATGTTTGTACAGTTTGCAAGCATGCAATGAATGTATGTACAGTTTGCAAGCAGGCAGTGAATGTATGTACAGTTTGCAAGCAGGCAGTGAATGTATGTACAGTTTGCAAGCAGGTAGTGAATGTATGTACAGTTTGCAAGCATGCAATGAATGTATGTACAGTTTGCAAGCATGCAATGAATGTATGTACAGTTTATAAGCAGGCAGTGAATGTATGTACAGTTTTCTAGCAGGCAGTGAATGTATGTACAGTTTGCAAGCAGGCAGTGAATGTATGTACAGTTTGCAAGCAGGCAGTGAATGTATGTACAGTTTGCAAGCAGGCAGTGAATGTATGTACAGTTTGTAAGCAGGCAGTGAATGTATGTAGAGTTTGCAAGCAGGTAGTGAATGTATGTACAGTTTGCAAGCAGGCAGTGAATGTATGTACAGTTTGCAAGCATGCAATGAATGTATGTACAGTTTGCAAGCAGGCAATGAATGTATGTACAGTTTGCAAGCAGGTAGTGACTGTATGTACAGATTGTAAGCAGGCAGTGAATGTATGTACAGTTTGTAAGCAGGCATTGAATGTATGTAGAGTTTGCAATCAGGTAGTGATTGTATGTACAGTTTGCAAGCATGCAATGAATGTATGTACAGTTTGCAAGCAGGCAGTGATGTACAGTTTGCAAGCATGCAATGAATGTATGTACAGTTTGCGAGCAGGCAGTGAATGTATGTACAGTTTGCAAGCAGGCAGTGAATGTATGTACAGTTTGCAAGCAGGCAGTGAATGTATGTACAGTTTGCAAGCAGGTAGTGAATGTATGTACAGTTTGCAAGCAGGCAGTGATGAACAGTTTGCAAGCAGGCAGTGAATGTATGTACAGTTTGCAAGCATGCAATGAATGTATGTACAGTTTGCAAGCAGGCAGTGAATGTATGTACAGTTTGCAAGCAGGCAGTGAATGTATGTACAGTTTGCAAGCAGGTAGTGAATGTATGTACAGTTTGCAAGCATGCAATGAATGTATGTACAGTTTGCAAGCATGCAATGAATGTATGTACAGTTTATAAGCAGGCAGTAAATGTATATACAGTTTGCTAGCAGGCAGTGAATGTATGTACAGTTTGCAAGCAGGCAGTGAATGTATGTACAGTTTGCAAGCAGGCAGTGAATGTATGTACAGTTTGCAAGCATGCAATGAATGTATGTACAGTTTGCAAGCATGCAATGAATGTATGTACAGTTTGCAAGCATGCAATGAATGTATGTACAGTTTGCAAGCAGGCAGAGAATGTATGTACAGTTTGCAAGCAGGTAGTGAATGTATGTACAGTTTGCAAGCAGGCAGTGATGTACAGTTTGCAAGCATACAATGAATGTATGTACAGTTTGCAAGCATGCAATGAATGTATGTACAGTTTGCAAGCATGCAATGAATGTATGTACAGTTTGCAAGCAGGTAGTGAATGTATGTACAGTTTGCAAGCAGGTAGTGATGTACAGTTTGCGAGCAGGAAGTGAATGTATGTACAGTTTGCAAGCATACAATGAATGTATGTACAGTTTGCAAGCAGGTAGTGAATGTATGTACAGTTTGTAAGCAGGTAGTGAATGTATGTACAGTTTGCAAGCATGCAATGAATGTATGTACAGTTTGTAAGCAGGCAGTGAATGTATGTACAGTTTGCAAGCAGGCAGTGAATGTATGTACAGTTTGCAATCAGGCAGTGATGTACAGTTTGCAGCAGGCAGTGAATGTATGTACAGTTTGCAAGCAGGCAGTGAATGTATGTACAGTTTGCAAGCAGGCAGTGAATGTATGTACAGTTTGCAAGCAGGCAGTGAATGTATGTACAGTTTGCAAGCATGCAATGAATGTATGTACAGTTTGTAAGCAGGCAGTGAATGTATGTACAGTTTGCAAGCATGCAGTGAATGTATGTACAGTTTGTGAGCAGGCAGTGAATGTATGTACAGTTTGCAAGCAGGCAGTGAATGTATGTACAGTTTGCAAGCAGGCAGTGAATGTATGTACAGTTTGCAAGCAGGCAGTGAATGTATGTACAGTTTGCAAGCAGGCAGTGAATGTATGTACAGTTTGCAAGCAGGCAGTGAATGTATGTACAGTTTCAAGCAGGCATAATATGTACAGTTTGCAAGCAGGCAGTGAATGTATGTACAGTTTGCAAGCAGGCAGTGAATGTATGTACAGTTTGCAAGCAGGCAGTGAATGTATGTACAGTTTGCAAGCAGGCAGTGAAGTATGTACAGTTTGCTAGCAGGCAGTGAATGTATGTACAGTTTGCAAGCAGGCAGTGAATGTATGTACAGTTTGCAAGCAGGCAGTGAATGTATGTACAGTTTGCAAGCAGGCAGTGAATGTATGTACAGTTTGCAAGCAGGCAGTGAATGTATGTACAGTTTGCAAGCAGGCAGTGAATGTATGTACAGTTTGCAAGCAGGCAGTGAATGTATGTACAGTTTGCAAGCAGGCAGTGAATGTATGTACAGTTTGCAAGCAGGCAGTGAATGTATGTACAGTTTGCAAGCAGGCAGTGAATGTATGTACAGTTTGCAAGCAGGCAGTGAATGTATGTACAGTTTGCAAGCAGGCAGTGAATATGTACAGTTTGCAAGCAGGCAGTGAATGTATGTACAGTTTGCAAGCAGGCAGTGAATGTATGTACAGTTTGCAAGCAGGCAGTGAATGTATGTACAGTTTGCAAGCAGGCAGTGAATGTATGTACAGTTTGCAAAAAACACAAACAAAAACAAGCAGGCAGTGAATGTATGTACAGTTTGCAAGCAGGCAGTAAATGTATGTACAGTTTGCAAGCAGGCAGTGAATGTATGTACAGTTTGCAAGCAGGCAGTGAATGTATGTACAGTTTGCAAGCAGGCAGTGAATGTATGTACAGTTTGCAAGCAGGCAGTGATGTACAGTTTGCAAGCATGCAATGAATGTATGTACAGTTTGCAAGCATGCAATGAATGTATGTACAGTTTGCAAGCATGCAATGAATGTATGTACAGTTTGCAAGCAGGTAGTGAATGTATGTACAGTTTGCAAGCGGGCAGTGATGTACAGTTTGCGAGCAGGCAGTGAATGTATGTACAATTTACAAGCAGGCAGTGAAGGTATGTACAGTTTGCTAGCAGGTAGTGAATATATGTACAGTTTGCAAGCAGGCAGTGAATGTATGTACAGTTTGCAAGCAGGCAGTGAATGTATGTACAGTTTGCTAGCAGGCAATGAATGTATGTACAGTTTGCAAGCAGGCAGTGAATGTATGTACAGTTTGCAAGCAGGCAGTGAATGTATGTACAGTTTGTAAGCAGGCATTGAATGTATGTAGAGTTTGCAAGCAAGTAGTGATTGTATGTACAGTTTGCAAGCATGCAATGAATGTATGTACAGTTTGCAAGCAGGCAGTGATGTACAGTTTGCAAGCATGCAATGAATGTATGTACAGTTTGCGAGCAGGCAGTGAATGTATGTACAGTTTGCAAGCAGGCAGTGAATGTATGTACAGTTTGCAAGCAGGTAGTGAATGTATATACAGTTTGCAAGCAGGCAGTGATGAACAGTTTGCAAGCAGGTAGTGAATGTATGTACAGTTTGCAAGCATGCAATGAATGTATGTACAGTTTGCAAGCATGCAATGAATGTATGTACAGTTTACAAGCAGGCAGTGAATGTATGTACAGTTTGCTAGCAGGCAGTGAATGTATGTACAGTTTGCAAGCAGGCAGTGCATGTATGTACAGGTTGCAAGCAGGCAGTGAATGTATGTACAGTTTGCAAGCAGGCAGTGAATGTATGTACATTTTGTAAGCAGGCAGTGAATGTGTGTTAAGTTTGCAAGCAGGTAGTGAATGTATGTACAGTTTGCAAGCAGGCAGTGAATGTATGTACAGTTTGCAAGCATGCATTGAATGTATGTAGAGTTTGCAATCAGGTAGTGATTGTATGTACAGTTTGCAAGCATGCAATGAATGTATGTACAGTTTGCAAGCAGGCAGTGATGTACAGTTTGCAAGCATGCAATGAATGTATGTACAGTTTGCGAGCAGGCAGTGAATGTATGTACAGTTTGCAAGCAGGCAGTGAATGTATGTACAGTTTGCAAGCAGGCAGTGAATGTATGTACAGTTTGCAAGCAGGCAGTAATGTATGTACAGTTTGCAAGCAGGCAGTGATGTACAGTTTACAAGCAGGCAGTGAATGTATGTACAGTTTGCAAGCAGGCAGTGAATGTATGTACAGTTGCAAGCAGGCAGTGAATGTATGTACAGTTTGCAAGCAGGCAGTGAATGTATGTACAGTTTGCAAGCAGGCAGTGAATGTATGTACAGTTTGCAAGCAGGCAGTGAATGTATGTACAGTTTGCAAGCAGGCAGTGAATGTATGTACAGTTTGCAAACAAGCAGTGAATGTATGTACAGTTTGCAAGCAGGCAGTGAATGTATGTACAGTTTGCAAGCAGGCAGTGAATGTATGTACAGTTTGCAAACAAGCAGTGAATGTATGTACAGTTTGCAAGCAGGCAGTGAATGTATGTACAGTTTGCAAGCAGGCAGTGAATGTATGTACAGTTTGCAAACAAGCAGTGAATGTATGTACAGTTTGCAAGCAGGCAGTGAATGTATGTACAGTTTGCAAGCAGGCAGTGAATGTATGTACAGTTTGCAAACAAGCAGTGAATGTATGTACAGTTTGCAAGCAGGCAGTGAATGTATGTACAGTTTGCAAGCATGCAATGAATGTATGTACAGTTTGCAAGCATGCAATGAATGTATGTACAGTTTGCAAGCAGGCAGTGAATGTATGTACAGTTTGCAAGCAGGCAATGAATGTATGTACAGTTTGCAAGCAGGCAGTGATGTACAGTTTGCAAGCATGCAATGAATGTATGTACAGTTTGCAAGCATGCAATGAATGTATGTACAGTTTGCAAGCAGGCAGAGAATGTATGTACAGTTTGCA